>JAFIDM010107131.1:350105-362448 GCA_023159025.1 Thereuonema tuberculata | reverse complement strand
TTATAGATTTTTACTAATTTCTCTTTTATAAAATATAATATTTTTTTCTTTGTTTATTTGGAAATCGGCAATAATTGATTTTTCATGATTTGATTCATAAGAATTACATCTTTCATTTTGATCGAATTACAATGGAACTCCTTTTGATTCAGAATTAAACACTTATTTCCAAGAAAAATTGCTAATCGAGAAAGATAATAAACGATAGGATTCTTCTTTGTTTAGTTTGTTTCACCACAGAATGAATTAAACCATTTAATTATAAAAAAATAAGTGCTTTTCTTTTACTAACTGTGCATTATCTTCATTTTATCTATAAACAATGAAAATCTACTATCAAGAAAGAGCTCCATACAAAACAACATCTAAGATATATGTTTTAAATGAAACTTTGTTAATGATTACCAACCATATTGAAAACTATTCTGTAGAATAACATTGGATTCAGTTTGTTAGACAAGAATCCAATTACAACACAAATCATTTCCAATTCTGTAATTAACTGAATAACTGGAAAAGAAGCAAATTGAGATTTCTCACCCAACATGTCTGCTGAGTCTTCGCTATATTTTTAACAGTAGCTTTTAGTCAATTTTAAAAAGTTTTATCCAATAATATTTATAAGATAAAAAAATGAAGGATAATATATAGACACCAAACACACACTATGTATAGAAACACTTGCACTGGGCGTTCTTGGCGTCATATTCAGCATAAATAGCCAGGTTTGGCCGTCCAACTTTGTCTTGGCACTTGTCTTTACAATAATACCGACTCATGAATCTATCAAACTTATCCGCCTCAAAACCAGCTACCTTCCTCATGTCATCAGCACGACCTGCAAAACAAGCCAAACATAATAAATAATAGACAGCTGCTTCACTTAAAAAAACAAAATCTGAGGTTTATCGTTGGTTTTTTTCTTAATTTATTTTGCCAATTTCTTGCGTATTTTTAATCGTTTACAACTCATACAAAGAAATAATAAAAAATTTAGTCGTTTCTATAAACACTTGAAAATCTTTACAAAGAGACATGAAATCAAGAAAATATTGGTATTGATGAGACTTTAAAATTGTCTTTTATGGATTTGTTATTTAGAAAACTCTTCTAAGTAGGCAGTTTTCACTAAAACTATTTCTAAAATGTAAACAATCAATTTTAAACAAGTAACAATCTTCCATTAAAAATTCCAAATAGTTTGTTGAAGAAGTTATGAAGATTTATTGTCACAAAAAATTCTTCGATGCATTCAATTTCATAATTCTTCCATTTCATATCATTGCGTGTCCTGCAATGATACGAAATGGAAGAAAATTATCTGAACTTAATTAAGAGCTTTCACTTGAGAGCTGGATCATTAGCAGAGACATTTAAAACAGCATCTGTGAGATCAATATACTATTTGCATTAGATTACCTTTAGTTTCATTTACGGAGAAAAATATTTACCAATGTTTGAATGTTACAATGAAATGAAGAGTAATTTAATTTAAGGAAGAGAAATAAAGCATTTTTTCCTGATTTCTTTGCTTGGCAGTTTTTTTTTTCTTTAACAAAACACATTGAACATACGATTTAAACACTTCTAAATAAAAGAAAATATTCATTCAACCATGTTGGATTTTGAATATTATCAGCCAACTATAAATTTCTTGTTCTGAAGGTGATCAACAAAACGTCCTCTTCAATAACTTAATCTTGTGATCCGAAATAATCTCAAATGAAATAATTTTCGTATTCCATTTCAAAAGCTTTTCAATGGCTTCAATTAAGAGGAAAATTTAAAAAAAAATAGGGACATGTGTAACACATATGTAGCACATATGTAACAAAAAATTAACATAAAATTAACACTTACGACATTTCAGATCTCCAATTAGAGGCTTTACTTCTTTATTATTTTCAGAATTCAATAAGACTCTTCGCAAATAGCACAGTCGAACACAACTCATATTTTTTAATAAAAATTGAAAGAAACATGTTCAATGCATCGGAACCTCTTTGGTGCCTTAAAGGATAAAATAAACAATGAAAAACTCACCAATGAAACATTAGCGAGAAAATTCATGTGCCATCAATCTACAGGCCTCAAGGAATTTTTTTAATGCAATAAAATTCAAACTGCTTGCTATGTTATGTTCAATAAATTGTTATGTTCAATACAATTTTAGAATAAATTGTTCTATTCAAATTTTTCCAAACAAAGTTGTTAAGATTAGGAAGATAAATATTTAATATTGTAGGAGAGAGGCTTTGATACGGATTCTTATGATGACTCAAACAAGCCAGTCTCAATGAAGAGATTCCTTGTAGCAAATTCCACTCAGTTTCTGTTCAAGGGCAACTGAAGTTCTTAGGAAGACATTGACTTCGGAAATTATTGGGTAGATTGGGGAGCGTCCAATCTACTTACCTCGACTAATTTGGCTTTTTCCCATTTTATAACGTTAAAAGCATTAAAATCAAAATATTTGGAGCTTCCAGAGACGGCATAACCTTTATATTGGAATAATTAAATATAAAGTACTTTATAAAAAGTATATTTAGCGACCCATTTGTGAGCTATTGCAAAGGCGATACTACTGCGTTTGTCCTGTCTATCCGTCCGTCCGTCCGTCAGTGTCTGTCCTTCCCTAACAACTCCCGAACGGGGAGGACTTCAGCATCTTGTTCAGAGACCCGAACAACGTAGGATTGGGATATTTTTAGGGCCAATCCCCCCCCCCCCCCACGTTCGAGATATTTGGCATTGTTTTCATTGGATTTTCGCTATTATCTGAAACATTAGAAATACATCCATCCAATTTCAGTTGTCGGCTATAGCTGAGTGCGTAAAGTCTCAAACTCATATGTTGGAGGTTGGAGGTTTGAATTCATGTAACTATTGGATTTATATTCTTTCTTTTGTTTATTTTTTTTTCCGAACTTTTGTTTACTTTTCCTTACATTAATTTATTTCCTTTGAATTTTTAGTAGATTAAGAAACCACCCACGACTGCAAATCATTAACATCTCTTTCAAAAAATAATAAAATGCATTTTATTAATTTTATGTTTTTATATCGCTAATAGTAATAAAGTAATATAAAAATAATAAACGTAATGTGAATCGTATACTTAGATATGTTGTTTAATATTTAGTAGTGGTAATTAAGTCTGAAACAACATCAGTTTGATTTGAACAAAACAAAAATACAGAAGAAAAATAAAAAGATCATGAGGAAGAAAAAAATGTATACTTTAATTTTTGCCCTCATCATTGTTTAGCGAATCCTTACCTATATCCACATCGTAACTTGCTTGCTTGACTGCCTCACAAAAAACCAATGCTGGCCCCACAACCAGAAGAACAAAAAACCAGGAGTTCATCACAAAAACTAAAAGTTTGTCTTTTAATCCAGCATACGAAGAAACAGTTCGTCACTGATTCTAATTTCATCAAAACACTTTGTTGTCATGAGATGATGCCACGCCATTATTACAACACAACTATCATTTCATTGCTTTGTTTTATTCAAAGTTAACTATCTCTTATTTAACTGTATTTCTATGTTTCTTTATTTCTTTTTAAATATTTCGAAAAGAACGAAATATTTTTGTTGTTGTTATTTTTAGTTTAATTAACACAGAAATTCAAAATGTTAAAAGAAACACCTTTCGAAAAGATTTGAGATCTATTAAATAATTAAATGAATACTAAGTTAAAAGAAATTCAATTTTCAGGACTTTCTAGTTTACTGCAATAATTCTAGACAATAGTGAATAACGATTTATAAACAAAGGTTTAAATGCATTTATTTAATTTGATGGAACGCATATAAAATAATTCGATGGAATCTTCTTAGCTGTAGCGGTGGCGTCTTAAAGAAAAACTTTCTTGCTGATGTTCGTGCCTAGGTGTCAGACGTCTTCAGTGCGTCACAATTTTTTATCAGCTGACTACTTCTTCCTCGGATGAAGGTTATAAACACCTGCAGGGCTTCTGTATAATTTCTTCTCTACAGGTAAGAAAGGATCTTTGGAATTGGATAACTATCTTCTGTGTTGAAATTCTGAGACGTCTTGATTATTTCTATAACTTCTCTTATTATATTGTAGTAATATCTGTCCTTAAGAGCTTAGATGATGACTTCGTCAAACTTTATAACACGGTTTCTACTCTCATAAAAGTGTTCTACCATTGCTGATTTGATGAGGGTGCCACAGTACTCTATGTTTCTTTAAACTTCTGTAGAATGATATCTCAAACTTTTGAAAAACGACCATAAAATTTAAGGATGCCGATGATGATTTAGTTGAATCTATCCACACAATCTAGTCTTCTGCACACATTTTATTCAATTGAATCTGTCCATTCTGTGTCATGGCAAAATGGCGATCATCGAGTGGATTTTACTTCGTAAGATGTAATGCAATGTAGAAGATGGGTGGTAAATAAATCTTGCACCGCGACCTAAGATCTATTGAACTTCCCCAAACCTTAATCCGCAAAGATACCAAACGCCAATAGTTTACTTATAGGAAGAGTAAACAAATCCTTTGGCTCTAAAAAGAAAGATCCAAGTATTTTATATCTAAGGGCTGTGAAACACTGACAGTTACACAAAATGTGCGAGGAAGTTTTATCTTCTGAGTGACATCTCCTAACCAGCAGGGTTGTCCTTAAGATTCAAAAGCCGTAAATGTTTGTTAAAGCGACAGTGTCCAGTTAGTAGACCAGCAATAACCGGGTTCCTATTTTTGTAGCACTGAAAGTTCGGAGACAGGTTTTTGCTTGATCCCTTGATTAACATCTTGGCTTGTCTTTGACCTTCGATCTGAACTGTAAGATAGAAACAGACTGTTCTTTCCATTAAATTTCCACTAAATTTTCAGATTCTCTTTAAAATTCCAAATCCTATTTTCAATTGCTACCTTAAGAAAATTTAATTCTCACTGATGATGCAGTCATTTAGAAAAGGATATTACGACCTTAGTATAAACATTTTCTTTTCTTTTTATTTCTTCAGTTCACTGATAAAAATAAATGAAGTTATTCCAATTTTGGATTCTCTTGATTAGGTGTTCTTTTTTTTTCTTTTATGCAAATATCGGACAAAAATTCAATTACAATTTTTTTTATTCATTACTTAGAAAAATCATTGCTTCTAATATTAAATTATCCACGTTTCAAGATATTTGATATTAATATCATTGGGGACATCACACAAAAAGTATGTTCAATCGGTTTCGAAGTGGGTGCCTTTGGCGGCGATGCAGAGCTCCAAACGCGACTTCAAATTTTCAGCGATGGGCCGCAGGTCTTCTGGCGACAATCGATCCAGTTCCGGCGCAGAGATTGCTTCAGCGATGCGACACTTTTGTGGCGCTTAGCCCTGGACTCCACAAATCGATCAGACGCTGTAGTCCATCGGTTTGGATCCGGTGAGTAGGTCGGCCATTCCGCAGACGAGATGAAATCCGGAAAATGGGCCTTGCACCAGTTCTGAGTCGTTTTCGCCTTATGGGTCGGAGCGAAGTCTTGTTGGAACTTCCACTTCGTATTGCCGAAGTGCTGCTGGGCCCACGGTAGAACGACTGCCTCAAGAATGTCGCGGTGATACACTTCTTGGTTGAATTTGACTCCTGTTCCACGACAACGAGGGGGGGGTCTTGCCGCTGGCGCTAATTCCTCCCCAGACCATCACCGACTGCGGATTTTGGCGGTGTTCAACGATGGCAGACGTGCCGAGAGCCTCGGCGGACCAGCTCCTGTCATTGTGGTGGTCGTGTGCCTGCTCGACGGTGAACAGCTTCTCATCGGTGAAGAGAATGCGCTCCCATCGCTGAGCTGCGGCCCGACGCTTCAGTTGGTGAAATCTTTGAAGTCGTATACGCTTGTTCTCATTGGTGAGCAGCTGAACTTTTCGGAGCTTGTACGGCTTGAGGTTGAGTATCTTTTTGGCCATATGTCGAGTCGATTCTCGATTGATGCCTGTCTCACGAGCGATTTTCCTCAAGGAGACCCTCGAATTTCTCTGGATCCGCTTCTTGATTTTCTGGCGGTTAGCGGCCGTGTTGACAGTGCACTTTGTTCCGCTTCCGGGACGTCGTCCATCATGATCAAGCTCCTTGAACCAGTTGATGGCATCGGAGACGGTCTGCCGAGGCACGCTAAGCAGACGAACAATTTCGCATTGACGTTTTCCAGCACGAAACAGCTCCACAATTGCACCACGTTTCTTGGACATACTAAATAAAAGAAAAACATAATCAGCAATAAATCGAAACTACACACACCAGTACATACGAACATAGGGAACCTTACAAAACAAAAATCTGTTGGATACGGTACAACGCATTCGCGTCAGGACATATCAAACTTTGTCTGAGGTTTTCCTTGTCACCCGGTATATAAAATGACGAAAACTATCGAAAACGCTCACTGTAATTTTTAAAGTATTGAGACCTTTAATTTGATAATGAATTAGAAGAGTAGATGTGAATTGAAAACCTGTATTTCTTCTTATTATCTGTTTTGTCATTATTTTGAAATCCATCAACATAGATTTCATACAACGGTGGCTTTGCAAGGAGGAGAAGAACAAAAGATCCAAAATAAGATATTAATATTATTACATTCTAAGGAAGGAAGTATCTCTAATACCATTCATTAGAGATCAAATAAATAATTGTCAATGATTGGAAACAAAATGGATCAGTACCGTAAGAAATTATTCAACTGCAATGAAATAGCTTTTTTAGCTTTCATTTAGTTGTAATAATTCAGATTTGGAAAAATCTAAATAAATTAATTGGAGTGTTTGTTTTTTATTATTATTTTACTTCTTTCATTTAGAGTTGACATTATTCATTACACTCTACAAGACAATAAAATAATTCAACTAATTTGGAAATTATAAAATAATAAAGATTTACGATACTTTTTTTTAAAAGCATCTCAAATGGAGATAAGTAGTGAGAAGTGTGAACATTTTGATGAAAAAAAAGTATTTTCGAAATCAAGATTTCGGATATAAATAATTCCCGAATAATCTTTTACTGGTGAGAAATAAAAATTACAAAATAACTGATATAAAATAATCTGTTACTTTATTAATCTTTTACTTTCAGCTGCTTGAAAATGAAGACGCAACTTTCGCGGACATCATTCAGAACTCTAATCAGATCCTTATCAAATACTGTAAAACCTGGAAAAACTATAATGGTATTACAGATACTTCCTTCATTAGACTCTAATATTATTCATATGTTATTTTGGATCTTCTCCCCGAAAAACAATCGTTGTATGAAATCTATATTGATGGCTTTCAAAACAATGACAAAACAGGTAATAAGAAGAAATACAGGTTCTCAATTCACATCTACTCTTCTAATTAATTAGAAATTTAAAGGTCTTAATACTTTAAAATTACTGTGAGCGTTTTCGGTCTTTTGGTATATCAGTATTTCTCATTTAGATTAACATGTAATTATGAAAAATGAATAATTAGATTTAAAATTATATTTTTAGCTACAAAATTGATTTCTATTTGTTATTCATCAGTACAATTTTCTTATGTTATAATATTGCTACCGGTGAAAGTGGCAATGGGAGGTTTATCCACTGAACTCTGGTGGCCAAGGGTTAGGGTTTCATTTAAGTTCGATACGTGAGAGTAATTCTTCACCTGCGTGAAACTTTATTAAGCTAAGGATTATTTTTAAACTTTATTAAACTAATCGCTGAAGTGCATTAACTAAAGTCCAGGAATGCTAAACTGCGTTCACTCGGTATTCCACAAGAATCAATAGGTCTTCTGCGGCTTAACGGCACATCTCCGAAGTTTCTTCCCGAAGACGCTCTTTGATTAACGCACATCTTTGACTTCTGCGGCAATAGGATCGTCGGTAACGGCTTAGCATGTCTTCTCCGAAGTCGTCCCGGAACGTACGAATGCCTCTGGCTTCTGCGGTCCCTGATTTATCAGTAACGGCTCAGGATGTCTTCTCCGATGTCGTCCCGTAACTCACGAACGCCTCTGGTTTCTGCGGTACCCGGCTCGTCGGCAACGGCTGAGGATGTCTTCTCCGAAGTCATCCCGTAAACAAACTGCTATCTCCCGGACTGGAACCCTTCGTAGCTAATGGCCACATAGTTAACTTGGCCGTCATTTCGCTGGGCTCCTGCCCTGGTACGAACTGCTTCTCTCCGATGTGGAGATCTTCCCGTGGCTGGATGCCACACACCAACTCAGCTGCTGCTGCCTTCTCTTTGGGCTCCTGCCCAAATACGAACACCTTATCTCCGGTTTGGAGACCTTCTCTTGCGGCTGCCTGCCGCCGAACGAACGAACACCTCTTACTTTCTCCGATTGGAGAACTCACTCGCGGCCGACTTCCGCCAAAAGATCTGCCTAAGCAAGGCTCTGCATCCCCATATAAGGCCGAAGGCTGCCTCGATGTCATCCCTGGGATCGACTTCTCAAAGGGATGCTTGGTTGGACGAATCGATTCTCTAAATGGGAGGGTGGACAATTCGACTGGTAACAATATCTTTATAAGATTAAGTGATTGACAAAAGATTCTTCTAATTAATTGCTTGTTTAATAATTTTTAGATGGAATTTTTCCGGAAATTGGAAAGAAAAAGGATCCACAAAACAGAACAACAATTTCAGAACTATAAAAACAAAGAATAAATTACGTGAAATAGGAAGATATAAATGGAATATAAATGGAATTCTATGAATCTACCTAAAGAATGACAGCAGGTAAGCAATGAAGAAAGAAATGCATGCTTTAATAATTTACATCTATTCTTTAAAAACGATGGTAGATGTATTAACTTATAAAAGTATATAATACTTTTAAAGTATTTCAACAATTTCGACTTCTTCACAAATCTTCCTCAGTGCAAGTGGCATTGAAAATGAGAGAATTTTAAATTGCTGAAATAGATTTAATTTTTCGAAATTCAGTATTCAGATTAGTTTTAGGTTCACGCCATACTAGTATTTAATTTGTAGCGACCCATTTGGGATCAAAACGGTAGCATTTGTGTTTGTCTAGTCCGTCCGTTCGTATTTGTCCACCCCTAACAACTTCCGAACAGAAGGTAGGAATCTACAAAAATATTTCACCATCGTATTCAGAGGCCCAAACTATTCCGGAATGGTGCCAAAGACCCCCCCCCCCCCCAACTGATATTCGAGATATTTGGCATTGTTGTCATTCTATCCTCTTAACAACTCCCGAACGGAAGATCGAATCGATAAAGGGATTTAATCATCGTCTTCAGAGATCCCAACAACAAAGGAATGGGGCATTTATAGGGATCAATGCTCCCTTGTTCGAAATATTTGGCAATGTTTTCAATGATTTCCGCTATTAGCTTAAATGTCAGAAATGCAACCATCTCATTTCAGTTGTTAGCTATATCGTGATTGGCAAGTTTTTGAACTCATATGCTGAATGTTGTCGGTTCGAATCCGTATATCAACTGTTTGTTTTTTTTTTCTTCTGTTAATCTTTTTTTTTCTCAAATCAGCGTCAGCGGGAATTTTTTTTTCCTTGTTTTCGAAATGTTCTTTTTATTTTTTTCATAACTTTTTTTATATTTTTCATTACGGTATTGTACATTCTTTTATTATTATTATTATTATTAGGGGTCGCCTTTCAATTTATGCTTTAGCACTAAATTATAGTCACTTGTTATTGTTAACTACACTGAACAAGGCTTTTTCAAAGAAAATGTAACACATTTGTACAAGTAGTTAATAAAAGTACTACAAAGGCAACTAAATTGTTCCAAAGGAATAACAGGTTGTTGAATACATGCCACAGTGTTAATAAAGAAAGCATGAACAAATGGTACAATATTAGAAATTTAAATCCAATATTTGTTATTGTGAAAATGCTTGTAAATCTATGCATATTTTATCATTTCTTACAGAGCTTAACAACAAGCATTATATTGCTGTTGCAGATTGAAAATATTTAATAGAGAAAAGCAACTTTTACATTGAAGCTTGGGATTAATTATGGCTATAACATAAGCTTCAAGGAAGAAGTCAGGAGTTGTAATAAATAGTTTCATAAAAGAAAAAGTAAACTAAGTCCTATTTTCTTAGTGCCCATGAATAATTTTAAAATTAGAAATGAGTATTCATTTGTCAATATTTAAATGTTAAAGATTGAAAAAAAAAAAAAGATTTGAAGAAGGAAAATTAAATCTCTTACTTTACTAACAAATCA
Organism: Thereuonema tuberculata; assembly: GCA_023159025.1. NCBI lineage: Eukaryota > Metazoa > Arthropoda > Chilopoda > Scutigeromorpha > Scutigeridae > Thereuonema > Thereuonema tuberculata. The sequence continues at coordinate 352,212 of JAFIDM010107131.1, read as the reverse complement.
TCTATTTAAAAAGCACAAACCCCAAAACTATTTCTGCCCATAGTGAATGTGGTTTTAACCATTCGTTAGAATATATACAAGGAATTGTTTATTGCAGTATAACCTTAGTAGTTAAAAAAAAAATCCAAAACCTCATGGGGATTGCACGAATTAGACATAAGCGCTTTTTCAACTGAAACTGAAAAATAATTGTAATGAGTCATTTCGTTGTGGCGCTTTTACTATTAGCACAAATGTCTCTGCACTTAAAACGTGAAAACTAGCAATCCAATTAAAATGAGGTTTTCACAATTCAGTAGGAGATTTAGCAGGGTTTCTAATGGCCATATAAGCATCAATTTACAAACATTAGATATTCAAGCAGTTAAAAAAAGACATCAAAAGACTCATGGGGTTTCACGAATTAGACACAAGCGCTTTTTCAACCGAAACCAAAAATGGTTTCATTTCATCTTTTATTTCATCTTTCTTTTCATTGTCCTTTTACTTTGTTAAAATAAATTATCGCAAATAAGTTTTAACCATTTGATTATTTGCATATAGATTTTTGAGTTTTATACAGGCTTATTTTCTGCTATTTAAAAAGTCCCCTAGCGAATAGGGATAATAAGAGTTTTTTCATGAATATAGATTTCAGTGTTTTAGTCTGCTTTTAATTTCAGCTAGTCAGGTTTTAATTTGATGAATCTTTCAGAGGTATGCTGCAGAGCTTAAAAAAGTTAACTAAGTTTCCTTCATCGATATAAGCTTAATAGGTTTCAGTAATTATTCTTTATTGATAGCGGGAAGGGCGTACGCGGCGTCTCTGCTGTCGTGAGAAAGATACAGCGAAGTCTGAATTGTCGTTTTAGAGAGCTCGGGATGGCGGTAGTCGAGGTTACGGGGTTGAAATGGTAATCACAAGTTTGTCACGGGGGCAAATCTCATGTGAACGTGTATTTTTTTTTTTACCTTTTCAGACCTTTTTTGAAGTTTTACGTGTTTCGCGAAAATTCTTGGAGCATTTCAAAGTTTATTATTTTTGTGTTTTATACAATTTCAACAAGTCTGGAGTAAATAAATGTTAGTTATAATAAATAATAATTATAAGAAATAATTTTTATACCGCTACTAGGCTAAGACATGCATTTGCTATATCTATTTAATTTGTCTTCCAGTACTTCTTCTATACACAAGCTACCTATCTAATATGGTAAATGTTTTTATTTTCTAATCTTTTTTATTTCTATTTGGCTATCTAAAGTACTAACGTAAATGAGATTACTATTTTAGATTATTAATTTTTACTTCATATCAATATAACGATATATTCATTTGTTTAATAATGCTCTTAGTTCTTCTGATTTTCTTAATGAGGTTGTATTTGGATTTTTATGAATTGCCTTCTATATACACACAAATATGAACATAGATTAACTGTTATTACGAAAATGTTTAAAAAATGTATGCATATTTTATCATTTCTTTATCACTCATCGGTACATGTGAACTTTATAAACTCTTTCGTCTTAAATAGTTTTCAAAGAGAATGTGCTCTGTAATAAACACTTCTTATAAACAGAACAAGGTATATACATTTAAGTAACGACTTTAACATTAACAATTCTATGCTTACCAAGATGTTTTCGGGCTAAAGTACAACTAGCAAAAAATAAATCTTATCTAAAACAATATAAACAACAGAAGCTATAGTTCACAATGAATAATTATTTCCTCATGAAAAAAATATTACCTTCAGCAAAAATGAATTTTTTTCATCAATAACTCTGACATCTCTATCTTTTTTTTTTATTTAATGTTTGCCAGTCCTATTAGGTATGCTTATAGGAAGCATACCTGTGATATAGGTGCTGAATTGATTAATATGTTAGAAAAAAAATATTTAATTAAAAATGTAAAATTATTTTCTCATCAATTACGTCAGATATTAATTGATTTTTAATTCTTTTCATATTTTTAATTTTTTCCAAATTATAATTTTTCCAATTTAATTGACAAAATAAATTGTACTTTATAACTGTTCCATACCTCCTTCGTAGGTTTTTTCTCCTACCATATGTATTTTGATAAAAGATCTCCAACATCTCTAAAATAAAATGTAATAATT
>JAFIDM010107131.1:330021-345105 GCA_023159025.1 Thereuonema tuberculata | reverse complement strand
TCGAAATCTGACAAATCGTCGCTTTCTGGGGAGTGCAAAACAAGTGCGATGTCCGGCACATAGTCGCAGGAGACCCCGCTGCAATGGCTGCAGGCGAAAAAACACTTCAGCCCTGCCTTCCTACAGCTGCACGCGTTCCCACAATCCTTCGTGTAGCCGTACGAAATCATCCACAAGAGGTGTTGGGGAGCTGCGTCTCTGGTCATCAGTTTGGGGCTGAGGCCTTGTGAAGTGGGTATAGGCTACCTTAACTGCACCCGCAGTCGCGAGAGTGCAGTTTGGATCCCAGCCATTTCTGCGCCTGTAACAGAATTGGACATATATAGTTGAAGAGAAAATGATGAAAGAGATGTTTATAAGAGCTCGTTTTTAGCGCAGCCCTCGCAAATAGGTGCTGCTGCAGCTCATTAAGGCTCCGGATGTCGGGGTTGACACCGTACAGAGCAACTTTTATCCGCTCCCCTGCTGCTGCTATCTCATCAGGTGTAGAGGTGGTGTCGAGAAAACTGGCAGCGTCCTATTCGAGCGTTGTTAGTGCATTTCGAACATTATCAATTTCCCTTGGACGATGACGCAGGATGTCGAGTCACACCCACTGAAGGCATGGATGAAAAGGAAACGCTCCGGTTTAATGTGTACTTTGATGAGGTGATGCTGGAATAGATGACATCTGTAGCTTTGTTTCTTCTACATTTCTTGAAACATATCTCACGTAGTAGGATCGAAAACAGGACCCTAAGTAGTTCGTAAAGTACATTCTTCCCTAATATCTCATGGGCCTAATTTGATCCTTCTGTATGACACTAGAGCTTTGCAACATTTCCATAAGATGTATTATAAACTAAAAAGTGGCAATAAATAGGTTTTCTAACTGATACGGAAAAGTAGTCATTGCTATCGCCAGTACAATATAGCACATGCAAATACACGCAGTTAGGCCTCTTTAACAAGAATAATGAAAATTTTATATCTCATCTTTTTACGCCTGTTGACAGTGTGAATATTTCACCCATCCCAAACCGACAGTCTTAAGTGCGAGGACCACCAATGGAGCTTTTGTCTTCTATAGGATAGCCATCATGGGTCCTGATCGACCACCCACGCGTTTGACTTACATGCCCATATGCTAAGAAAGAAGGATTCTGGCAGTTGATCAAGTCTTGTCTGTTTTTTGTTTTTTCATCTTCCTTGCAGTTTCCAAACACGCTGCTTTTGTCTTTACTTCTGGTAAACAGAATGTCTCGGAGTGCCGTTCTCCCCTTCGCAGAATCATGCTTTTTTTGGTATTGAGTATTAATAACTCCGCCATTGACGGTCCCAAGCCCGTATGAAAAAGGAGGATGGTTGATCCACCGCCGAGGGATCATAAAAACTAGGCCAGAACAATATGAACAGCGAACTTAAGAATGTCACAGAAGCTACCGCATCCGGGGTAACCGATGCACCACCTATGGGGCCCCAGGGTGATGGTGAAAAGAGAGCTACTGGCCAAAGAACCAAATTTTTCAGAACCAAAACGATGATTCGCATAGCGACATGGAACGTGAGAACGGGTTATCGCATCGGACAGAAAGAGACAATCGGCAGAGAACTTATGAAGCACAAGATTTTACTTGCTGCACTCACGGAACTTAAGACTCACAGGATCAGGATCAATCTCCATATCAATTCCAGGAAGCAGTGAGTCCATGACACTGTACTATTCAGGAGATGATAAACATCAACATGGTGTGGGTTTTATGCTGAACAGCCAAGCAAATCACAGTGTCTCATCATTTCAACCGATCTCCAACCGCCTGGCCGTTCTCACCTTGGAAGGAACTGTAAGGACGCACATTATCTGCGCGTATGGACCAACGGAGATGAGTCCGGATGAAATTAAGGACGACTTCTATGACCAAATCCAAGAGACACTTGACTTGATCACTAAATCAGAACTCATAATTTTTGCCGGTGACTTCAATGCCCAAGTTGGCACTGATAGAACAGGTTGGGATGGTGTAATGGGAATAAATGGCATTGGTGATAGAAATGATAATGGACTAAGATTACTTTCTTTTGCAGCTTCTAATAACCTTATTTTAGGTAATACGGTCTTTCAGCACCGTAAACACCACAAGCTCACTTGGAGAAACCCCTCTGGTAAAGACGCTTCGATGATTGACCACATTCTGATAAATTCGAGATTTCGCTCAACACTAAGGGATGTAAGATCAATGAGAGGTCCCGATTGCATGACAGATCACTACATGGTAAGAGCTGTCGTCAAGCTCCGTTTAAAACATACGTTCCATAAACCAAGATCTCAAGCACGAATTAACTGGAAGCATCTTCTAATAAATTCACAGGAGAACTATCAAATCGCACTATCTAACCGTTTTGCAGCACTGAGGGAGTGTGAGGAACCAGATAAGTTAAATAAACAAATTTCAGAATCTATTCTGGAATGCGCCAAGCCATTATGTTCAACTACTCGCCGCAGAACACAATCTTGGATTTCAGATGACTGTCTCAACTTGATTGACCAGAGGAAGAAAGCGAAGCTAATCAATCGTGACCTCTATCGAAAGCTGAACCGGGAAACGGAAATGATGTTGAGATCAGAAAGGGAAGCTTACTGGAACGGCATAGCGGGCAATCTTGAGGAGGCAGCCAGTAGAAACAATTACAACATAGTCTACCGAACTCTCAACTACCTCAGTGGAAAAACAAGATTGAAAAGTGACAACATCAGAAACGAAGACGGAACCTTTGTAAAATCCATTGACGATAAACTAAAGAGATGGAGAAGTTACTTCAATAATCTGTACAACCATGAACCTCCCAGAGGCCAGCCAGCGGAACCCCCTCCCATTGATCCTCCTTTATATCCAATGAATGATGAAGAACCATCCTTAGAAGAAGTTCGAGCTGCCATCAATTCACTGAAAAATGGCAAAGCACCTGGAATAGACCAGATCACATCAGAAAGCATCAAAGCTGGAGGTCAGGTTCTACTCGAACGAATACATATGCTAATCACTAAAATATGGCGCACTGAGCAAATTCCTTCTCCGTGGAAGCAAGCGGTCATTATCCCTATCCATAAGAAGGGCGATAGAAGTATCTGTAATAATTATAGAGGTATCAGTCTTCTCTCGGCCACTGGCAAGATCCTCATGAAAACAATCCAAAAGAGAATTCAAGACCACCGAGAGCAAACTAGTCGAGAACAACAGGCTGGCTTTCGACCGAGTCGAAGCTGCTGTGATCATATTTTTACCCTTCGGCAGTTGATGGAAGAATGGACAAGGTGTGGTAGGAAAGTTATTGATTTCAGAGCTGCATTCGACAGTCTTTATTGGCCGGCGCTTTGGAATTCACTGAAATCTGAGCACATTCCAGATAAGATAACGAGAATTCTCCAAGAAACTTACAAGGGATCTAACAGCTCGATAAAAGTCGGGAATGAAAGTTCTGAATGTTTTGAAATCAACTCTGGTGTTCGCCAAGGCGATGTGGTGTCCCCCTTGCTATTCAATATAGTGATAGACATGATCATGAGGAAGGCCTTCAGAGGCCGACCAGGAGTACATTTCGACCAAAACAACTCAATCACGGACCTTATGTTCGCCGATGATTGCACAATTTTCGCAGAATCTGAAGATGATGCTACTGACATTGTCAATGACATTGCCTACATTGCCCATTCCTATGGCCTCCAAATCAACACTGAGAAAACGAAAGCAATGGTCACCGACGGTTCTCCACTGAATGTCTACTTAGAAGGAAATTTAATTCAACAAGTCTCTGAATTCAAATATCTCGGTTCCATTGTTCAAGAAAAGAAAACAAGAGCAACGTCTGAAATTAGCAGCAGAATAGGCCAAGCAACAATTGCTTTCGCTTCCCTTAACTGGTGTCTCTGGAAGAAAAACAACATCTCGCTGAAGACGAAAATACGTATTTTCCGAACATCAATAATTCCAATACTTCTCTATGGCGCTGAGACCTGGACACTCCTCAAAGCCGACATCAACAAACTCGAAATTTTCCAGATGAGGTGCCTGAGACGAATAATGAGAGTGTCAGTAAAAGATAGAATCAGAAACGAATCCATTCGAGACAGTTGTGATCATCAGGCAACCATTCAATTACAAATCCAGAAGAAAAGGTTACAGTGGTTTGGACACGTTTGTCGTATGAACAATGCCCAACTTCCGAATAAAGCTTTATGGAAAGAACGACCAACCAATTGGAAAACCCAGAGAAGTGCCCAAAAGAAAACTTGGATTGGAATCATCAAGGAAGACCTGAAGAACCTTCACATATCAATAGACGAAGCCAAAATCCTAGCCGCAAACCGCCATGATTGGAGGAAGATCATTCGCAAAGTTCAATGTTCAAAGGCACCCACAGCAGCGTACTGGTTGAGAGAAAAACCCCCACCACCCGCCAGCTAGGGACAATGATGATGATGATGATGATGATTGGGTATTAAGTACGATCGCAAGGTCTGGGAGAATTGGAATTAGCTTAAGCTCACATCTTCCCTTTCGTTTGGATGTAGTTTTGTGTACCGGTATCTCTGGCGTCGCCTTGAAAACCTTTTCTGTAGTCGTGATGTCTTCTAGTTCGGCTCCATGGGGTTAAAAGTACAAATTCGGAATTTTTACCTTTACTATGGATTTTTCAAATTTTCCAACATTGAGAAGCAATTATCAATAACACCTATAAAATCACTACCAGCAATCCTGTTTTCATTATTTTACATTCATTACTTCTTAAAAAGTGCCTTCATTTAGTACTTTGCGAATCAGTTTAATCCTAAAATATACTAAGAAGCTCGATTTGGAAACTTATTACAGAAACCTTCTTCTCGAGCTGTTGAGCAACTGCTTAATTTGAAGACTGCTAGATATCCCTGCCAGACAAGGCTCAAATCTTCAGTAAACGTTTCATCTGTTCAGGTTGCGAGTGACAAAGAACTCCTTCAAAGCTTTCCTTTTCTGGACTTGACTACCTTAAAAATAAAATTCGTCACAACAATCAGGAAATTCCAACCCACGCCATCATTCTTACTTTTCATTCTTTAACAACCTGTCAAAAATCTGTCAAACTCTCCTGCCAGATGGACAGCCAATGTCTCCCTTACGAGAGATTCTCTGCTACTATTAAATCGCCACTCTTATAAATTCTTAACCTCCATTAAATACTACTTCTTCATAGTCTACTATACTTAAGTCCAGCTCTTACCCAATTGGCCTAAACTTTCAGAAGAGATTTCAACCGACCTTATTGGCATTCTTCTCGTAGCTATCGGAGGCCTTTTTGTGAAGATGATATGGAATCTTTATGATTACTTCTATTTTTGGGCTAACACCACTAGATCCATACTGACTTTACTAATATTTTTTTTATCTTTCAATGAGTGCTAAATAAAGAAATAAAGAAATAACCCTTATTAATGCGCGAACATGACAAGCATCCCACCCACCCCCTTTTCCTTTTCATTGCTCGAGCAAAATAACAGCAAACCACAACTATTTTCATTTAGAAATCTTTTACTTTTTCTATACATGTTTTTCTCTCTTATTTTTTTTAAAATTGAAAGTCAAATAATATTGGGCTAATAGTTTTATCGACAGTTTTGTTAACAGTGAATTAAAGGAGAAAACATTTACAAATTTTTATTAAAGTAAACTAAAAGATCATAACCAAATTCTTTTGTGTGTGTAATGTGAGTTTCTGAATAAACCTCAAATAAAACCTTTTAAAACCTTTTATTTTACATTGTTAAATAAAATAAAAGGTAGAGATTATTTATTTAACAAAGTAAAATTCAGAAGGGGAAATCATTTGTAAGGAGTTTTAGCATATTAAAAATATTCTGTTATTAACCTAATTCAAAACTGTTATTTTTGTTCTGTAGGTTAAGTTTATTCTCTTCTAAATCTGTTTTACAACATATTTATTTAAAAAACTTATTAACGTGTGGGTTGATTTAATTTATTATAAAAATTGCTGGAGACACACATTGCCTAAATATCACAAGATTTTATGTTAAAAATCTTAGTTAAAAAAATAAATAGAAATTTAAAAATGTTTTTAAATATTTTAATTTCTAATTATTTTTTTTAACTAAGATTTTTAACATAAAATCTTTTTATATTTAGGCAATGTGTGTCTCCAGTAATTTTTATAACATATTTATTTCAATTCAGACTTGTTATCAAAGAGATTCTCATACATTTTGAAATGTAACTTAAAATAAAATAAAAAACTTTATACAGCAATATATACAATTTCACGACTAGTTTCACGATAGAGAGAACATATTATCAAGTGAAATTACAGCGTGAGCCAAAGCACTTATACAAAACTAAGTTAGAAAGTGACAGTGTTAAGTGTTCTCTTGCATGTTGGATGAGATGCTTGGGTAACCCTGATGGTGAAAACTGGGATCATACCGGAAATATGATGTAGGTGGGTAATCGTGGCTGTGTTCGTGATGCGGGCTCAATAAACAGAAGCTGTACGCAAGAAACTAACATAATTTCCATTAATATAATCGTCAAATTGATAAAAAAATAATAATTTGAAAATGAATAATAAAAACCAATAAAATAAAGTTAAAATAAGGCTAAAATTAAAAATTAGGCAAAAGATTTTTTTTTTTAAAGAAATCCAAATAAAAATGAAAAAAAATAAAATACCAAAGATGAAAAATGAAAAAAATATGAAAATAAAATAAAATAAGAAAATAAAATAAAAAAATAAATAAAAATAAAGTCGAATTAATGGGATGAAGGGGACTTCTGGATCTTCTTATTTCTTCGTTCTGTTGTTTTTTCTTTTGATTAGTCCGTAACCCAACATGGATGGGACAGACAAGGAAACATTATAGGTCTCAGGAGTTGTCAGAATGAAGTAAGTTCCCTTTCATTTTCTAAGAAAGTCCACATGCGATCTTGCCACAATAGTCACATCTGAGAAGTCAATGCCGTGCGAACTGGAACTGGTGTGCCTGTAAGTGAGGTAATTTTCATTTCTGGTGGTGTAAGCTCTCCTATGCTACCATTATGGTAAATATTTTTGAAAAATAGTTTTGAAAATTCTTGATTTCTTTTACTGAAATGTTATGAAAGCCCTTTGATTCTTTATATTTTTAATCATCTCTATAATACTAGATATATCTATTATGTTATTATTATTATTAGATTATCACATTATTATATCTATTATATTATTATATTATTTTAAATTATTATATACCTATATTATAAACTATAATACTTCTGTAGGAGAGATTAAGAGTAAGGTGTTATGTTGGATTGAATTTTGTTTATTTTGAAGTTTCGTATGACAGGAACATACTTTATTATTACCTGCATTTACGGAAGTATCCATTTTGAATACAGTATTTGTTATTTTTATTTTAAAGTGGGGTTAGAATTCTTAAGATACTCAAATTTTATATAATTAAGAATTTCACGTGCCTAATAATTCACCAAAAGATAAAGGCAAGGTGAAGGAAGGCACAAAAGAAACTGCAAAGAATTGTGAGACAAACAACCAGACAAACTCTCCCGCCGACAGGATCACAAGGCGTGAAAGGAGAAAAAGAAACGGCCGTCCGAGATAGTTAGGGTTGCGAAATCATTTTAGTCTCTTATGTGCCTTCCTTGGTTATATTTTGTTGAATTATTAGGCACGTAATGTATTTTTTATTACTTAAACTAGTTAGTTTAAATGCTTTCTTTAAGGCATTTCTCAAATTCCTTTTGAGCTTAGCGGACCGCAGGTCAACAATACCTGTTATTATTATATTGTTGGTTGTATTTTCTGTTGTAGGGTGTCGCTTTCGAGAGCGAGAGTAGGATACTTAACCTTTTGTACCTTCTTTACCTGACATTGGTGGAGTTTGTCTGGCTGACGAGGCCTAAAGAGAACGAAATGACCTTCCCAGACTCTCACCGATCGTAGGTCAGGATGCAAAATCTTTTTAATTCTTTTGCGCTTTTCTTGATAATCTTTTGTTTTAATTAACTTTTATGTTTAATGGTATTGCTTCAGTGTTCCATCAGTTTCAATCAGAAATACAACAAAAACAAATGAAGATTTATTTGTAGTGGAACTACGGGAAGATTACATTTCAGTTGAAGCTTGTGAAATGTTAAATAATCTTATAACTTACTTGACATATAAAAATCGCTCAAAATAAATAATATCAATGCCGAATGCGAATTTCGTTTAAATCCAGTAATAAATCCATGCATACTTATAGTATTCTCTAAGAAAAATTGAAAAAATAAAATTAATAAAAAACAAGTTCGTAAAAGAATTCAAAACCTTCTTTCGTTTAAATCTTTTTCGTTATTTTCTGGAAGGGGGGGGGGGGTTAATGTTTTAATTTTGGGAAAACGAAAACCAAGAAAAATATACCTTTATTCTCAAAAACAAATATCTTCTGAATACAGACCTCATTAATTTTTTATTTTGCATAACTTACTTATTTGTGTAAATGAATGAATTTCAATTGTATTAAATCACTGGCGAAATAATGGAGTATCAAAAAAATAACAATAATTGTTTAATACACTATCTGTCTTAATACTCTTTCGCTGAAATTTTTGTCTCGGTCTTTCGTTTTCAAAAAGGATCCATAAGGGATATGTTTTTAGATTATATTTGTAATACAGAGTTCAAGAAATAACCAGAGGTTCTCGAAGCGCTGTAAGTTGATAAATATTAGGTGCATCGATGTCAAACTTTAAATTGTAGGCTTGTTTGTACATTTCTTTTTTTGGTGATAACAAGAAGCCTCATCGAAACAAAGCAGTGGAGAGACTCGCGGAGACCGAAGATATCAGTCGAATTGATTGGCCTGCACGCTCTCCAGACCTCAACCTCATTGAATAAGTGTGGGATTTTATGGGAAGACGAATTGCAGCTCGAAGCCCCTTGCCTCAAAACACGCAGGGCCTCATTAATGCTCTGATGGAGGAGTGAAACAATCTACCCCAGGAACTCCTATATAGATATATACACTGGAACTGCTATATATATTTTCTCCATAAAACCTGCTTACTATTGCTTTGATTTGTAATTTCCAAAAAGTAATATATATTATCCTGTGTTAGATGGTAGGTCATCTAACAAATGTTATAAATGTCGCCCGTCCTTAAGTTTTGGACACGTGTGTATATTTTCTGTTAACAAATCTCCATGTTATTGATCGAAGATCTTATAATCTTCCTTGGCAGAAGCAATTTTATTGAACTTTCTCAGAGGGTGAATACTATCAAGATTTATAATTATTATTTTTTTTTGTAAGCAAAACTGGGGGTTGGGGGGGGGGGGGTTGGGACTTGGATATAAAACTTGGACAATCGAATATACATCCTATTTCATTGAAGAGGGTAAAAAGTATTACTCCAATTCTTCTGTTTATAGACTAAAACTGATCATTGTTACTGGACACACAGCTCTTTAAGGATCTGAAACATTATAGCAACGTTCCTCAATCTAATGACAGCGTTGTTTTGGAGTAGACTATTTCTGTAACAGTAATAACACGGAATAAAAGCATAGAAGTTTAGATAAAGTAAATACTGAGACCAATTCAGAAAAGTGAAGTTTTCTTATATATAATCACAAATAAAATAAAAATATATACTTTCGCATCTCTCAAAAGTTGCAGTATGGCTTTAGTCAATATTGACATTTATGCTATCAAATAAATAGCTTACAATTGGCGTACATAAGTTTTAAAATGGTTGTTCACCTTATCTTGCAACTAAGAAATAACTTTGCGATTATTTCTGTTCATTTCAAATTTTATAGTATTTTAGGAAATAAATTTGGAATTCCATAAATGTTTCATATTCAGTTTCATTGAAAACTAAAAGATGGAGAAAATTAAACACTTTTTTTACTTTAAAATATATAGTTATATATATATATATATATATATATATATATATATTTAGTCTCCAATTAGTAGATGCTTACGAATTTAATATATGGAAGCTCAACTTTGTAACATCGGTACACACAATATACCCTAATCCAATATTATTACAACTCATCCTTCCATTTTAGGCCCTCAACGTACCGATGTGGGGGGGGGGGGGGATATTTTAAGAAGTTGTCAAATAGACCTTTCAGTTTGGTGGCGGAGTGCACCAAACTTCAGTTAACGTTGATGACTGCAGTTTGGACGGAGCTAAAATTAGTGGGGGGTGCTGCTCCAGAAAGATTTTATCCCTTGTTTTAAAATTGTGAGAAAGGAAACAAACGTGTATAAAAAGAAAATTTATTCAGAAGCTTGATAAATTTCTTTTTAAACATGTTTGCTTCCTTTCACACAATTTTAAAACAAAGGCTAAAATTTTTCTGGAGGAGCACCCCCACTAATTGTAGCTCCGTCCAAACTGCAGTCATCAACGTTAACTGAAGTTTGGTGCAGTGCGCCATTAGTCTCTTAACATTTTATTCATTCAACAGTGCTTCAATTCCAGTCCATCACCTGCAGTTGAATACTATTCGTGTAAATAGCTTTTCATTTTACGAATACAGCAGCTCCAACTTAAATTATACACGTGACAGTCCTCTTCTCGCCCCCCCCCCCCCCTTTCTTTTTGTGGTTCTGTCCTTCTGAAGTTTTAGTCCGATCGTATATATGATGTAAAGAAACATTACAGCATTTAGCACCTAACGAGTCGAAGTTTCGGTAGTAAACGTACATTTGGAACCGAAATGATATGTACATCTGCTTTTTATTTTGTATGTAATTACTGCAAGTGAAAAATAAAATCCTTTGTAGTTATGAATAAATTGAGATTTTATAGAAGACGGGGGGGGGGGGAAGCAGTCTGCCACATGTATAATTTAAATTGGAGCTTCTATATTCATAAAATGAAAAGCTAATTAATTGACACGGGTAGTACCCAAACACAGCTGTTTCGCTGGAATTTATGAAATAAGGGAATTTATGAAATTTTACCGACTAAAATTGAAAGGTCAACACAAGATTAAACTTACTTATTTACTATTAAAAAAATTCTTTCATTTATATTTCCAATTAAATTTACGGATACAAGTATTTGCGTGAATGAATTGTTAAAGGTTTTAACTTCACCACTCCAATCTTTTGTATAAAAATTATATCAATTTCCAGCAAAAATATGACAGCAAGATACAAATGTAAAAGTTAATAAATTGTCTGGATTGACAATTTTATGGGGAAAAAAAAAATTTCATTTGTAGCTACATTGTAAACTCAATCTTAGTCCACCTCAATCATATAATGGGTCATTTTTACAACAGTGGAAGGGTATGTTATCTCATTTCAGTATACGTTATTATTTTACGTATTTATTAAGTACAAAAAAAGTTTAAAATTTGTTGTTTCTAATATGTAACAAATTTACAGTTAGAGAAATTAACTGAATTATATTTCTGAAAAATTAAAATCGATTAAAACAAGTGTAAGAAATTACATTTTATTTAAACTAAAAATAAAATTTAAAAGTAGTAACATTTACAAGAAATTAAAAATTAGATTTTAGGAATTTGAGCAGGAATGGTAGTTGTACAGTTGTGGTTGACTGGATTGAAGACCTGAGTGCTAATAGTTGTGTTCTTGAGAAATTCATGCACAAGAGGAAGTAACGTGGTTAATTCCATCATCGAGTCTTCACCCACCAACACAAGAACATCCTCTAAAATTCAAGGAAGAAACTCACATTAGAAAGCTAATTTTTCCAGGATCAAAATGTCAAGTAAATTTATTTCAAATGATTTGGTAACTTAAAAGCAATGTAAAACAGTATTTGGCGAACTTAAATTCAGTAATTTTCTTTCTTCCACGGATTTCTTATTAGGGGACGTCCATTAATTACGTGAGGTGAAAAGGGGGAGGGGGGGGTCCGGCAAAATCTCACCAAATCTCACCAAGGGGGAGGGGGGGGGTCCAAATTTTGTAAAAAACACCTCACGTAATTAATGGATGTCCCCTTACAATATAAATATCTTACCTTCGTGAATGTTATTTTTCTTTTCGTCACATTGGTAGAATACTGTGTAGTTCGTATAATCAGTAGCAATTACTAAGAAGAATTCTGTATCTCCATCTATTAAAATTAAATATAAAAATAATTAAATAAATAAGCCAAATTCAAAATTGCAATTTCACTTTATTTAATTTAAGCAAAAATACTAACCTTCTTCAATCATTGTGATATTTCCCTCATTTATGGTATACGAATAGGTTTTGTTGAATTCTAGACCTTTCTTGTTAATTCCAGTCACTGTCCAAGCTTTTGATGGTGCAGCTTCGAATGTGTATTTGATGCAGTGTCCGCTTTGATAATCTGAACTTTCAACCAGATGCCAAATTCTTCCCGAAAACTTCAGAAAAAACAAAAACCCACAACTTTCAATCGACAAAATGGAAATAAAATACATTGTATATTGACAATACATTAAATCCAGCCGAGATTACGAAAACAAATTACTCAAAAAAGGAACAGACTAACACTGTTAATTCAAACTTAGAAATGAGTTTATTTCTAAAGTAATGTAACTATAATTAAATTACTTTCTTAAGTAATTGGGAGCATTTTGAATAACATGGAATATTAAAAGGGAAAAATTTATTAAAAATATTTTTTCCACCAATATTGGTCAAGAATAATTCATTTAATTTAAAGTTAATTTACAGTATTAATAAATTTAAAGACGACAGTCTTAAATTTATAAGGGAAGTGTAGATTAACAACAACTTTTAAGTTTCTGATTTAATTTACCTTTTGTAAATCGAAGTCAGTTAATGGAAAGACGACGGGGCAAGGACCAGGGAATTTCTCGTCTCCGAATATAACTAAAGCCAAAGCACAGAACAATAAGACACTAAACATCTTAAAATATATTGCTGACTTAAAAAACAAATATTCCTACTCGTGTGACAAGCATTTATTGCAGACAGTGCTTAAATACCTAGGGAGGATTGAGATGAAGGCAAATGGAACGTCCCGATTATATTGAGGGTGAGACAGTGAACGATTATCAATTATTCCTATTTGAAAATTATTATTCTCTATGTTTATTAAATGCTTTCATTTATTATTAAAACAAAACGGATTCTAACATTCTCTTTTTAGATGAAGCATTTCAATTTATTTTCTTAACGAGAATTAAACAATTAATACTAAAACGTAAAATATAATTATAAAAATAAATAAAATAAAATAATAAAGCAATATTCATTAATGTTTAGATTAAGTCATAAAATACATTATTCTTTTAATTTTAATTCCATTTAGTTAATAATTCAATCAAATTTTTCTTCATACTATGGGAATTGATCTACCCTTTGAAACAATCACTGTGACCATTGCACATGCGCACTTAAAATACTATTATGAACTAAAAAATTAAATAGAGAAGATTCCTTCTTTTTAATTTTAAAAAGAAAACTGGCGGAAACAGCTAGACTATTGTCCTTTATCATTAACATTGGATGTATTTTTTTCCCGTTAACTATTATTAAAAAGAATTACTACAATTAACATTTACAATTTGGTACGTGAATTGCAGAAACATACTGAGTAACAAATACGGGAAACTTCAGTTGTTTTTTTTTTCCAGAAGATGAAAGTATTCCTGAGACAGATCTGAAATTACTGGCGAGTTCTACCATACAGAAATAGAACAGCTTGGTTATATCTATAGAACAACAACTGGTGATTTCTATATTCCAGTTCCATGAATACTGTTTCTATTCTCGTCCCTGGTTTGTGTATTTTGAAAGCTGTTTGTAGGTTTTACTACAATCATTCAATTTGATTCAATTATCTTTTGATAAGTGAAGGAATATATCAATAAATACAAGACCTTCATTTCATTTCCTGCTTTGTTTTTAAAATTCTTTAAGGTTAAGCGCACATTAAAATATCCCTGATTTTGGTCTATTTTTCGGAGTTCTGAGAACATAGGTGGCTTGGGACTACTTTTAAGAAGCCGGATTTGATGGTGGATGTTTGATCTTCTTGTGTAGAGTGAGGTTTGCAGACAAACTTATGTAAAAGTGGTTTCGCATGATCTTTTACTAGAAAAATTAACCCTCTTCTGGCTAACTGCGATTTTGAGATAACAGTTTCAGCCGGTCATGACTCGCGGCAGGAGTCGGCCATGTATCCTTACGAAACCTCCGATTGGTGGGTTTAGCCTTCTTTGCACTTTAGCTTTTTTAATATTTGAAATAAGCCAACACAGGAAATCTCGCCCTAAGTCGATAATATTGAATCCTCTAACTAATCAGTCTAAGCCTATTTGTTGTTATACTGCAACTAGTACTACATTGGTTGTACATTAGTTGTAGTACTGCAAAAAGTTAAAAAGAAATTTAATGACATTGGACTAAATTTCCAGGCATTGTTAGATTAGTTTTTTTTTTCTTTTTGGTAAAACTAAGTGTTGTGATCAGTTCTTTTAATTTTAAAGCGTAAATCTTAGCTAAACTTATTCATTTAATTACGACAATAATGTTTCCCCTGGAGTACAGTACCTGGAGCATTGCTCTTTCTACTATAATGCCTGCCATTTTACCTTTTGAAAATAAATCGTGGAAGTCTTTGATCAGTAGCGTCAGATAAAATATTACGAATGTTTATCAAACCATCGAAAAGAAATGACCGAAGAAAATATTATTTCCGTTATAAAGAAAACATCCACGGTATTTCGAGAAACAACATATTCAAAATAAAACTGCTAATACCGAAAATAGTTGAATTTATATACAGTAAATTCCCGATTATCTGCGGAATTGGGTGGCGCGGCAACCGCGGATAAGCGAATTCCGCGAATATTCCGAAATAGGACAAAAATCAACACAAAAATTCTTTTACCATATTTTATTTACATTAAAATTACAGTTCATACATTGTAAACAATTATTTTATTTTATTTTATTTTACTTTATTTTCTTCTTTCTTCTTAAATCCGTTAATTGTTTTTGGTTTTTCGTGTCGAAACACGGAAAACCCCCTACTTGGACGTCGCTAAATGAACCTCTTTTATTGTTTACCTCATTCTAGATTT
>JAFIDM010107131.1:307393-329921 GCA_023159025.1 Thereuonema tuberculata | reverse complement strand
ATCGATTGCCTCCCAATCGATGATACACGTCATTTCCGTAATTTATTGTACAGTAAAGATGGAAACAGGAGAGGTCCGCGGATAATCCGCAAAGCGGATAATTGGGAGTTTTATGTATTTTAGATTTTGACAAAGAATACTCATGTCAAATTTAGGATTGGTTCCTGCCAGGCGAGAAATTTAATTCAGGCACAAAAAAACTTACCACATTTCCTAAGCCTGAAATGTCCGAGTATACATTAAGAAATTTCCATTTGATTGGCTTGTGAAATTGTCTGTTTAGCAGTTCAGTATCGCATACCATGCTCTAACCACAGTTATTTTACATTTAAAATATTAAATCTTTTAGCCCGAATTTAATATTCAACTCAGTTACTCTCAATCCCCAGTGGCCATTACATTCAATTTTATTAATTGCATTATTATATATAATATTTCTTTTTTTATAGCCATGTTTTGCCATTAAATTAATATTATATAAGTATTTGTGATGGAGAAAGAAAGAATAACAATTGATCGATAATTTCTTCTTTTCAGAATGCCCAGAAATGCAATGCCTAAAATATTATTTGAAGGATAAAAGAAAGTTTAAAAAATAAAAAGAAGATGATAGAAATTCCAAAAGGGGAGGGAAGTTTAGGTCAAACGTATTCAGTTTTTTATGTGGCTCGCAGTGATTGTGCAGGTTCTGAAAAGGACGTTTATATTTGTGACTTAGGAAATATACAATTAAAATTTAATGTAATTGTGTTATCATTTTTCAATTTTTTTAAAAAAAAATCGCGTTGTTGTTAGCCCATATTTGGACCATAATTTCAAAAATTAGATTTCTGTAACTTAAAAAAAAATAAATTGAAGCAATTTTCTTTGTTGTTGTTGTTGTTTTTTTTTTGTTTGTTTGTTTATTTCAACCTTTTATCATAAAGTGAACTCATTTTCGATATTAAGTAAATTCGTACAATTTCATTACGTTATTTTTTTTCTTGGTGAAATTCATACAATAAAAATGGTAGCCCATATTTGAACCTTCTCCTCTACGTTTGTTGAACTTAATAGAATAATATACGGATTGGCGCCTGCCATACAAGAAATTTAATTCAGGCTAAAAAAAAATCTTCAACCACATTTGCTAAGCCTCAAATGTTAGAGTATATATTAAGAAATTTCCATTTGATTGACTTATTAAACTGACTGTTCAGCATCGCATACATGTTCTAACCACAATGCTATCTGCTTCCACTGTAAGCTTTACCATTTACTCAGTTTTAAGAAGCAGAGTTTCTTTTATGAAGTTCCAGAATCTGGTCAAGATAACGACTTCCCAGAAACTGGGTTTCATAATTTCTCCTTTCTATAGAAGTTGTTATTGAAATATAATTACTGTTCTGTAATGAAAATAGGACATAATTATGTTTCACATATATAAAATTCAAGTATTAAACAGTATTTATTAATTTTGATAATGTTTAAAGGTTAAAGGCTAGCAGATGCCCTAAGGATGGTCCAATATTGGTTACCTCTCGGTTCTTCTTTTTCTTAGCCGACAAAGTTACAAAACGTTGAAATAAGATATTAAAACTCAGGCCTTCCCTCAAGTAAGAATACACCCTAAATTACAGGGTATCTGACAAGTCCCGCATCATAGAGATATCATTTGTTTGTCTTTTATCATAAGTAAATTATAATATTTGCTCTATATGAGTGCCCCCGAGTTCCAAACATGCCTGAAGACGAAACTTCATTTTATGAAGAACACGGTGTAACATCTCAGCAGTGGTTTCACGACCTTTTTTCCTCGATCCGTGTTCGTAGATGTTGCAGATCACGAATCTTCTCATGGTACACCTTTTCTTTAAAATAGACCCAGAATGCAAATTCAAGAGGGTTTAAGTCTAACTCCTAAAAATGATTCACCTACAAGCCAAAAGCAAAAATTAAAGCAAAATTATGATATCGCCGATGTTGCGGGACTTGTCGGACACCCTGTATGTATTATAAATACTGTATAAATACGTTTTATCCTTAAATATTATTTATTCCTTTGCATTTCCTTACTCATATTCTGTTTATTTTTAAATTATTTTTCGTTGCTGCCATTGAGTTAGTTAATTAACTTAAATCCATTATAGAAGTTGCTACTAAAATTTAATTACCATTCTATAATGAAAATAAAACATGATTATGCTTCACATATATATAATTCTAGTATTAAATAGTATTTATTAATTTTGATAATGTTTAAAGGTTAAAGGATGATTCAATATTGGTGACCTCACGGTCCTTCTTTTTCTTAGCTGACGAAATTTCAAAATGTGTTGAAGTGGGTGAAGCTACAGAAAACCTGCAATTTCAGTCAAAAATTTTTGAGATTTTAAATTTCAAGATTTCCTTTTCAAAAAAATTGAGATGATTGCTTTTGACGTTCTTACATCCATGATATACGTGGTTCAGGTCAACGCATTTTGGTTATTAAAAAAAAAAAAAAAAAAAAATGATGGTAGGCTATGTCCACAGAAGTGACTTGTGTTAATAATGATGTCGAATTTTAATATAAATTATATTCAAAATAGTGAATTTACGTGGGAAAAACTATGAAATAAATAAATAGAAGACTAATTTATGAATTAAAATAACTTTTTATCAAAAGAGGAAATCATATACAGTAAAAATGAATCAGACTGTCAATCTTAAACGTCTATAAAAATGTAAATGTATAATTACATATATTTATTATTATATATATTTATATAATTATAAATATTCTTATTGGCATTTAACAAAGACTGGAAGTGAAAGACAAGTCTTCGTGAAAAACATTGTATCCGCTATTGTTGATGATCATCACCTCCATGGACCCCAAATGTCCACGGAAGTGATGTCCACGGAAGTGACGAATACTTATGTTTCTTGACCCATGTGCTCTTCATTTTGAGGTTAGGAACACGTGCCATTCAGAAAATTAAGTTTGCCATATTTCAATTATCATGCCTAGAAATAATCATTTTTCCATAGAAAAATTAGGTTCTAAACATGACCACAGAAGTGACCGGATGAGCTGTGCAAATGACGAAAATTGAATAAAAAGGTAATATTTTCCTGACACATGTGCGACTCGGACGAATAAAATCACTTCCCAATCCAAAATCGCCGTGTAAACTTTTGTTTTTAAGTGAAATGGAAGACAACTAGCGCATCAGGTGGATTTTTTAGAAAGTTTAGGAATGTCCACAAAAGTGATTGCAAAACCTTGTGACAAGACTTGAGGTTGCAAAAATTTTTTACTGATAATTCGAAAAAAAATTTCACTTAATATTATGTTAAATTTATGTATTTTCTGATTTCACAATATATATATTATTTGAAAAATATTAAAAAATAAAGCAGTTTGGATCTTTAGAAGCTATCCAACTGCAGCTTGTGACAGTCCACGGAAGTGACGAAACACCATCTGTGGACAACTTTTTTTTTGGAAATTCCATAAAATTTAAAAAAAAATTATACTAAACTATAGTATATTTTGTACTTCAATGTGTGATTTTGAAAAATGACAAATATTTTCAATCATTTTCAATTTATTGCTCTGTGACACGAATTTCAGGTTTTCCGTAGATTCACCCAAGTAGCACATCTGAAACTGTGTTATAAATACTGTCTAATTACGCTGTTTATGATATTAAAAGATTTTTTAACGTAATTTCATATCGAATATTGTAGCAGTTTCTAAGTAAAATATTTTTAGAAATAATTTATTTATGTTTTTTTTGCAGAAATTATTTATCTGTGTTTATCTGTATTCATTTTTATCCTTAAACATTATTTATTCCTTTGCATTTCCTTACTAATATTCTGTTTATTTTTAAATTATTTTTCGTTGAGTCATTGACTTAGTTAATTAACTTAAATCCGTTATGTTTTTACCCAATCATTATGTATATTTTTAATTAGCTACCCAAAAAATCAAATTATGTAAATTATGTTTTTCATTTAATAAATTATTTCTATTCAGTTTCAGAATTTGACTCGTTGTCTTCCCATCTCAATGTCTCTCCCAGAAAAAACCATTACAATATTTTGCCACCAGCAATTGTAACCAGAAATTCAAAATGTGTCTCCATTCAGGACCAATTATTTATCAACAATTTCTATTTGTCTGTAGTTTTTCTCTTCAACGTCTGGGAATTGCTTAATAACTACGACAATTTGCTGCTAAAAAATCTTTCCCCTACTTTGTTGAGAAAATACTACTTCGAACTATTTCATAAAAATATCTTACAAATTGCATAAGAGAATAATGGTTTTTCTTTTTTTTAATCGATTTCTTTCTTTTCTTGCCTTGTTCTATATTTCGGTCTTTGTACGGGTTTCTTAGAAGTTTCATTATTTCAACATAAAAATTCATTTTTGTTTTCTTTGCCAGACGAAAAAGTTCGAATACTGGAACTTTGAAAATTGGCATTGTTTTTTTTTAATTTCAATTAAATGTGTAAAAGGTGCATAATGGTCTCTGTGTTTAATTAGTTTTTATTTGTACGTTAAAACAGTTTAATTACATTATGTCACTTCCTGTTTAATTTGTTTAAAATATAAGTTTTGAAACTTTACACTTTAAGAAATTGACAAATATCTTAATCGGTCAAAGAAATAATTTGAATAAAAAGAACCAAGTCAACAACAAGTTTCTAATTTTCATTTATTGTAATAAATTTGTAGTTCTTAATTATTTTGTAACGGCATTTTTTTTACCTTACCCCGTGATTATAGATCTCTAATAAATTTTCTTTTATTAAATATAATATTTTTTTTGCTTATTATGGAAATCGGCAATAATTGATGTTTCATGATTTGATTCATAAGAATTACATCTTTCGTTTTTGATCGAATCACAATTGAATTCATTTTGTTTCAGAATTGGAAGCTTAATTCGATTCCAAGAAAAATTGCTGACTAATCGAGGAAGATAATAAACGATAGGATATGATTCTTCTATGTTTAGTTTGTTTCAGCACTGACTGAATTAAACCACTTCGTTATAAAAAAAATAAGTCCTTTTCTTTTACTAACTGCGCATTATCTTCATTTTGTCTACAAACAATCAACATCTACTGCCAAGAATTATCTTCATACAAAACAACATCTAAGATATATGTTTTAAATGAAACTTTGTTAATGATTACCAACTATATTGAAAACAAACTATTCTGAATCTTTTAAATTAACATTGGATTCAGTTTGTTAGCCAAGAATCCAATTACAACACAAATCATTTCTAATTCTGTAATTAACTGAATAACTCCGAAAAACAAGCAAATTAAGATTTCTCACCAAACATGACTGCTAAGTCTTTGTTATATTTTTGACTGAAGCTTTTAGTCAATTTTAAAAACTTTTGTCCATTAATATTTTTAAAATAAAAACAAATGAAGGATAATATGTAGACACCGAACACACACTATGTATAGAAACACTTGCACTGGACGTTCTTGGTGTCATATTCAGCAGAAATAGCCACGTTTGGCCGTCCAACTTGGTCTGCGCACTTGGCTTTACAATAATACCGACTCATGAATCTATCAAACTTATCTGCCTCAAAACCTGCTACCTTCCTCATGGCATCAGCACGACCTGCAAAACAAGCCAAACATAATAAATTCACTTAAAAACAAAATCTGAGGTTTATCGTTGGTTTTTTTCTTAATTTATTTTGCCAATTTCTTGAGTGTTTTTAATACCTTCCAACTCCCACTTAGCAATAATAAAAAATTTTAGTCGCTTGTATAATCACTTGAAAATCTTTACAAAGAGACATAAAATCAAGACAAAAATTGGTATTGATGAGACTTTAAAATTGTCTTTTATGGATTTGTTATTTAGAAAACTATTTCTAAAATGTTAAAAATCAATTTGAAACCAGTAACAATCTTCCATTAAAAATTCCAAATAGTTTGTTGAAGAAGTTATGAAGATTTATTGTCACAAAACATTCTTCGATGCATTCAATTTCATAATTCTTCCATTTCATATCATTGCGTGTCCTGCAATGATACGAAATGGAAGAAAATTATCTGAACTTAATTAAGAGCTTTCAATTGAGAGCTGGATCATTAGCAGAGAAGTTAGCAGAGACATTTAAAGCAGCATCTGTGAGATCAATATACTATTTGCATTTGATTACCTTTAGTTTCATTTACGGAGAAAAATATTTACCAATGTTTGAATTTTACAATGAAATGAACAGTAATTTAATTTAAGGAAGAGAAATAAGGAATTTTTTTCTGATTTCTTTCCTTGGCAGGTTTTTTTTTCTTTAACAAAACACATTGAACGAACGATTTTATCACTTCTAAATAAAAGAATACATTCATTAAACTATGTGGGATTTTGAATATTATCAGCCAACTATAAATTACTTGTTCTGAAGTGATCAGCACAAAGGTTCTCTTCAATAATTTAATCTTGTGAACCGAAGTAATCACAAATGAAATAATTTTCGTATTCCATTTCAAAAACTTTTCAATGGCTTCAATTGAGAGGAACATTTTAAAAAATTTGCATATCATAATAGCACATATGTAACATAAAATTAACACTTACAACATTTCAGATCTCCAATTAGAGGCTTTTCTTCTTTATTATTTTCAGAATTCAATAAGACTCTTCGCAAATAGTACAGTCGAGCACAACTCATATTTTTTAATAAAAATTGAAAGAAACATGTTCAATACAATTTTAGAATAAATTGTTCTATTCAAATTTTCCCAAACAAAGTTGTTAAGATTAGGAAGATAAATATTTAATATTGTAGGAGAGAGGCTTTGATACGGATTCTTATGATGACTCAAACAAGCCAGTCTCAATAAAGAGATTCCTTGTAGCAAATTCCATTCAGTTTCTGCTCAAGGGCAACTGAAGTTCTTGGGAAGACACCGGAAATTATTGGGGATGGTGGGGAGCGTCCAATCTACTTACCTCGACTAATTTGGCCTTTTCCCATTTTATAACGTTAAAAGCAATAAAATCTAAAAGTTTGGAGCTTCCAGAAACGGAATAAACTTTATATTGGAATAATTAAATATAAAATACTTTATAAAAAGTATATTTAGCGACCCATTTGTGAGCTATTGCAAAGGCGATACTACTGCGTTTGTCCTGTCTATCCGTCCGTCCCCGTCAGTGTCTGTCCTTCCCTAACAACTCCCGAACGGGGAGGACTTCAGCATCTTGTTCAGAGGCCCGAACATCGTAGGATTGGGATATTTTTAGGGCCAATCCCCCCCCCCCATGTTCGAGATATTTGGCATTGTTTTCATTGGATTTTCGCTATTAGCTGAAACATTAGAAATACATCCATCCAATTTCAGTTGTCGGCTATAGCTGAGTGCGTAAAGTCTCAGACTCATATGTTGGAGGTTGTCGGTTCGAATTCATGTAACTATTGGATTTATATTCTTTCTTTTGTTTATTTTTTTTCTCCGAACTTTTGTTTACTTATCCTTACATTAATTTACTTCCTTTGAATTTTTGGTAGATTAAGAAACCACCCACGACTGCAAATCATTAACATCTCTTTCCAAAAATAAGAAAAATACTTACCTCGACTAATTTGGCCTTTTCCCATTTTATAACGTTAAAAGCAATAAAATCTAAAAGTTTGGAGCTTCCAGAAACGGAATAAACTTTATATTGGAATAATTAAATATAAAATACTTTATAAAAAGTATATTTAGCGACCCATTTGTGAGCTATTGCAAAGGCGATACTACTGCGTTTGTCCTGTCTATCCGTCCGTCCGTCAGTGTCTGTCCTTCCCTAACAACTCCCTAAGAACATCCTGTTCAGAGGCCCGAACAACGTAGGATTGGGATATTTTTAGGGCCAATCCCTCCCCACATGTTCGAGATATTTAGCATTGTTTTAATTAAATTTTCGCTATTAGCTTAAATATTAGAAATACATCCATTCAATTTCAGTTGTCGGCTATACCTGAGTGTGTAAAGTTTCAGACTCATATGTTGGAGGTTGTCGGTTCGAATTCATGTAACTATTGGATTTAATGTCTAACAGATGGATGTTGACGATCACATTTGCGCAAGAATTACGAAAAACACGAGATCTCGCCATAAGCCTCTTCAGCAGGTCTCAAGGAATTTAGTATTTTAATGTCTGTCACTAGGAAAACGCTACATAATGAATTTATTGTTTGTTTATTGACTGTTTTCAATTTATTAAAACTATATTAAAATGTAGTAAAAGTCTCATGCATTTCCCCGTATTATAATTCATTTAAATATTTCAATATTTTGTGAGAAGACATGGATAGAGACTATTCTCGCGTAAATTACGTGAAATCACGAAAATACGGGATCGTCAAAATCCATCTGTTAGACATTATTTTCTTTAGTTTACTTTTCCTTACATTAATTTCTTCCTTTTGAAATTTTAGTAGATTAAGAAACCACCCACGACTGCAAATCATTAACATGTCTTTCAAAAAATAAGAAAATGCATTTTATTAATATTATTTATTTAGATCACTAATAGTAATAAAGTAATATAAAAATAATAAATGCAATGTGAATCATATACTTAGATATGTTGTTTAATATTTAGTACGAAAATTAAGTCTGAACAACATGAATTTGATTTGAACGAAACAAAAAAAACAGAAGAAAAACAAAAAGATTCTGAGGAAGAAAAAAATTATATTATAAATTTTGCCCTCTTCATTGCTTAGCGAATTCTTACCTATATCCACATCGTAACTGGCTTGCTTGACTCCCTCACAAAGAACCAATGCTGACCCTGCAACCAGAAGAACAAGAAACCAAGAGTTCATCACAAAAAGCAAAAGTTTTTCTTTGAATCCAGTATACGAAGAAACAGTTCGTCACTGATTCTAATTTCATCAAAACACGTTGTTGTCATGTGATGATGTCCCACCATTATTACAACACAACTATCATTACATTGCTTTGTTTCATTCAATATTAATTATCTCTTATTTAACTGTATTTCTATGTTTCTTTATTTCTTTTTAAATATTTCGAAAAAAAACGACTTTTTTTTTGTTATTTTTACTTTAATTAACACAGAAACTCAAAAAGTTAAAAGAAACACCTTTCGAATGAATACAGAAAAGATTTGAGATCTATTAAATAATTAAATGAATACTAAGTTAAAAGAAATAGAAGTTTCAGGATTTTCTCAGCAACAGAAATACTGCAATAATTCTAGACAATAGTGAATAACGATTTATAAATAAAGGTTTAAATGCATTTATTTAATTTGATAGAAGGCAAATAAAATAATTCGATGGAATCTTCTTAGCTGTACCGGTGGCGTCTTAAAGAAAAACTTTCTGGCTGACGTTCGTGCCTAGGTGTCAGACATCTTCAGTGCGTCACAACTTTTTTTCAGCTGACTTCTTCTTCCTCGGACGAAGGTCATAAACACCTGCAGGGCTTCAGTATAATTTCATCTCTATAGGTAAGAAAGGATCTTTGGAATTGGATAACTATCTTCTCTATTGAAATTCTTAGACGTCTTCATTATTTCTATAACTTCTCTTATTATTTTGTAGTAATATCGGTCCTTAAGAGCTTAGATGATGGCTTCGTCAAACTTTATAAAACGGTTTCTACCATTGTGTTCTACCATTGCTGATTTGATGAGGGTGCCAAAGTACTCTATGTTTCTTTAAACTTCTGTAGAATGATATCTCAAACTTTTGAAAAACGACCATAAAATTTAAGGATGTCGATGATGATTTAGTTGAATTTATCCACACAATCTAGTCTTCTGCACACATTTTATTCAATTGAATCTGTCCATCTGCGTCGTGGCAAAATGGCGATCATCGAGTGGATTTACTTCGTAAGATGTAATGCAATGTAGAAGATGGGTGGTAAATAAACCTTGCACCGCAACCTAAGGTCTATTGAACTTCCCCAAACCTTAATCCGCAAAGATACCAGTAGCTATGACAAACGCCAATAGTTTACTTATAGGGACACTAAACAAATCCTTTGGTTCTAAAAAGAAAGATCCAAGGATTTTATATCTAAGGGCTGTGAAACACTGACAGTTACACAAGATATGCGAGGAAGTCTTATCATCTGAGTGACATCTTCTAACAAGCAGGGTTGTCCTTAAGATTCAAAAGCCGTAAATGTTTGTTAAAACGACAGTGTCCAGTTAGTAGACCAGCAATAACCGGGTTCCTATTTTTGTAGCACTGAAAGTTCGGAGACAGGTTTTTGCTTGATCCCTTGATTAACATCTTGGCTTGCCTTTGACCTTCGATCTGAACTGTAAGATAGAAACAGACTGTTCTTTCCATTAAATTTCCACTAAATTTTCAGATTCTCTTTAAAATTCCAAATCCTATTTTCAATTGCTACCATAAGAAAATTTAATTCTCACTGATGATGCAGTCATTCAGAAAAGGATATTTCGATCTTAGTATAAACATTTTCTTTTCTTTTTATTCCTTCAGTTCACTGATAAAAATAAATGAAGTTATTCCAATTTTGGATTCTCTTGATTAGGTGTTCTTTTTTTTTCTTTTATGCAAATATTGAACAAGAATTCAATTATAATTTTTTTTATTCATTACTTAGAAAAATTATTGCTTCTAATATTAAATTATCCACCTTTCTAGATATTTGATATTAATATCATTGGGGAATTGCTTCCTTATGTACCGAATACTAAACAGAATACTAAACATTTCTGCAATCAGGTTCCAAATTCACCATTACAGAGTGACAGGAACAACCTCGAATAAATGTTTGTATCGATATTTTATGAAGAAACGAAAGTTGCATGAATGTAACAACTAATACCAATAACATGGACATCACACAAAAAGTATGTTCAATCGGTTTCGAAGTGGGCGCCTTTGGCGGCGATGCACAGCTCCAAATGCGACTTCAAATTTTCAGCGATGGGCCGCAGGTCCTCTGGCGACAATCGATCCACTTCCGGCGCAGAGATTGCTTCAGCGACGCGACACTTTTGTGGCGCTTAGCACAGGCCCTAGACTTCAAAATAGATTAGACGCTGTAGTCCATCGGGTTGGATCCGGTGAGTAGGTCGGCCATTCCGCAGACGAGAGGAAATCCGGAAAATGGGCCTTGCACAAGTTCTGCGTCGTTTTTGCCTTATGGGTCGGAGCGAAGTCTTGTTGGAACTTCCACTTCGTATTGCCGAAGTGCTGCTGGGCCCACGGTAGAACGACGGCCTCAAGAATGTCACGGCGATACACTTCTTGGTTGAATTTGACCCTCTGTTCCACGACAACGAGGGGGGGTCTTGCCGCTGGCGCTAATTTCTCCCCAGACCATCACCGACTGCGGATTTTGGCGTTGTTCAACGATGGCAGACGTGCCGGGAGCCTCGGCGGACCAGCTCCTGTCATTGTGGTGGTCGTGTGCCTGCTCGACGGTGAACAGCTTCTCATCGGTGAAGAGAATGCGCTCCCATCGCTGAGCTGCGGCCCGACGCTTCAGTTGGCGACATCTTTGAAGTCGTACACGCTTGTTCTCATCGGTGAGCAGCTGAACTTTTCGGAGCTTGTACGGCTTGAGGTTGAGTATCTTTTTGGCCATCTGTCAAGTCGATTATCGATTGATGCCTGTCTCACGAGCGATTTCCTCATGGAGACCCTCGAATTTCTCTGGATCCGCTTCTTGATTTTCTTGCGGTTAGCGGCCGTGTTGACAGTGCACTTTCTTCCGCTTCCGGGACGTCGTCCATCATGACCAAGCTCCTTGAACCGGCTGATGGACAGTCTGCCGAGGCACGGTAGGCAGACGAACAATTTCGCATTGACGTTTTCCAGCACGAAGCAGCTCCACAATTACACCACGTTTGTTGGACATACTAAATAAAAGAAAAACATAATCAGCAATAAATCGAAACTACACACACAAGTACATACGAACATAGGGAATCTTACAAAACAAAAATCAGTTGGATACGGTACAATGCATTCGCGTCAGGACGTATCAAACTTTGTCTGAGGTTTTCTTTGTCATCCGGTATATAAAATGACGAATACTATCGAGAACGCTCACTGTAATTTTAAAGTATTGAGATCTTTAATTTTATAATGAATTAGAAGAGTAGATGTGAATTGAGAACCTCTATTTGTTCTTATTATCTGTTTTGTTATTATTTTGAAATCCATCAACATAGATTTCATACAACGGTGGTTTTGCAAGGAGAAGTACAAAAGATCCAAAATAAGATATTAATATTATTACATTCTAAGGAAGGAAGTATCTCTAATACCATTCATTAGAGATCAAATAAATAATTGTCAATGATTGAAAAGAAAATGGATCAGTACCGTACGAAATTATTCAGCTGTAATGAAATAGTTGTTTTAGCTTTAATTTAGTTGTAATAATTCAGATTTGGAAAAATCTAAATAAACTAATTAGAGTGTTTGTTTTGAACATTTTATTTGTTATTATTTTACTTCTTTCATTTAGAGTTGACACTATTCATTACACTCTACAAGACAATAAAATTACTCAACTAATTTGTAAATTATAAAATAATAAAGATTTACGATACTTTTTTTTAAAAGTATTTCAAATGGAGATAATTAGTGAGAAGTGTGAACATTTCGATGAATAAAAAGTATTTTCCAAATCAAGATTTCGGATATAAATAATTCCCATTAATCTTTTACTGGTTAGAAATAAAAGTTATAAAATAACTGAGTTATTTTATAAAATAATCTTTTACTTTATTAATCTGTTACTTTCAGCTTGAAAATGAAGACACAACTTTCGCGGACATCATTCAGAACTCTAATCAGATCCTTTTCAATTACTGTAAAACCTGGAAAAACTATAATTACAGATAATTCCTTCATTAGATTCTATTATTATTCATATGTTATTTTGGATCTCCTCCCCGAAAAACAATCGTTGTAATCTATGTTGATGGCTTTCAAAACAATGACAAACGAGGTAATATGAAGAAATACAGGTTCTTAATTCACATCTACTCTTCTAATTAATCAGAAATTTAAAGGTCTTAATACTTTAAAATTACTGTGAGCGTTTTCGATATTTCGGTATATCAGTATTTCTCATTTAGATTAACATGTAATTATGAAAAATGAATAATTAGATTTAAAATTATATTTTTAGCTACAAAAATGATTCTATTTGTTATTCATAAGTATAATTTTCTTATTTTATAATATTGCTACCGGTGAAAGTGGCAATGGGACGTTTATTCACTGAACTCCGGTGGCCAAGGGTTGGGGTTTGATTTAAGTTCGATACGGGAGAATAATTCTTCACCTGCGTGAAGCTTTATTAAGCTAAGGATTATTTTTAAACTTTATTAAACTAATCGCTGAAGTGCATTAACTAAAGTCCAGGAATGCTGAACTGCGTTCACTCGGTGTTTCACAGGAATCAATAGGGCTTCTGCGGCTTAACGTCACTTCTCCTAAATTTCTTCCCGAAGACGCTCTTTGATTAACGCCATCTTTGACTTCTGCGGCAATAGGCTCGTCGGCAACGGCTTAGGATGTCTTCTCCGAAGTCGTCCCGGAACGTACGAATGCCTCTGGCTTCTGCGGTCCCTGATTTGTCAGTAACGACTCAGGATTTCTTCTCCGATGTCGTCCCGTAACTCACGAATGCCTGTGGCTTCTGCGGTACCCGGCTCGTCGGCAACAGCTTAGGATGTCTTCTCCGAAGTCATCCCGTAAACAAACTTCTATCTCCCGGACTGGGAACTCTTCGTAGCTAATGGGCCACCAAACTAACTTGGCCGTCACTTCGCTGGGCTCCTGCCCCGGTACGAACTGCTGCTCTCCGATGTAGAGATCTTCCCGTAGCTGGCTGCCACACACCAACTCAGCTGCTGCTGCCTTTCTTTGGGCTCCTGCCCAAATACGAACACCTTATCTCCGGTTTGGAGATCTTCTCTTACGGCTGCCTGCCGCCGAACGAACGAACGAACTCTTACTCACTTGCGGCCGACTTCCGCCAAACGATCTGCCTAAGCAAGGCTCTGCATCCCCATATAAGGCCGAAGGCTGTTTCGATTTCATCCGTGGAATGATCGACTTCTCAAAGGGATGCTTGGTTGGACGAATCGATTCTCTAGATGGGAGGGGGGTAACAATATCTTTATAAGATTAATTGATTGAGAAAACATTCTTCTAATTAATTGCTTGTTTAATAATTTTTAGATGGAATTTTTCCGGAAATTGGAAGGAAAAAGGATCTACAAAACAGAACAACAATTTCAGAACTATAAATACAAAGAATAAATTACGTGAAATAGGAAGATATAAATAGAATATAAATGGAATTCTATGAACCTACCTAAAGAATTACAGAAGGTAAGCAGTGAAGAAATAAAGGCATGTTTTAATAATTTACATCTATTCTTTAAAAACGATGGTTAATGTATTAACTTATAAAAGTATATAATACTTTATAAAAGTATTTCAACAATTTCGACTTCTTCACAAATCTTCCTCAGTGCAAGTGGCATTGAAAATGAGAGAATTTTAAATTGCTGAATTAGATTTAATTTTTCAAATTAGTTTTAGGTTTATGTCATACTAGAATTTTATTAGTAGCGACGCATTTAGGGCTATTGTTACAGCGACCAAATCAGTAGCATTTGCGTTTGTCTAGTCCGTCCGTCCGTGTCTGTCCACCCCTAACATCTCCCGAACGGAAGGTCAAATCGACAAACGGATTTCACCATCGTATTCAGAGGCCCAAACATTTTAGGAATGGGGCATTTTCAGGGGCCAACGACCCCCTCCCCCTTATTTTCAAGATATTTGGCATTGTTGTCATTGTCCCCTCTTATCAACTCCCGAACGGAAGATCGAATCGATAAACGGATTTGATCATCGTCTTCAGAGACCCCAACAACAAAGGAATGGGGCATTTACTGGGATCAAAGCTCCCCATGTTCGAAATATTTGGCATTGTTTTCAATGATTTCAGCTATTAGCTTAAATGTCAGAAATGCAACCATCGCATTTCATCTGTCAGCTATATCATGATTGGCAAGTTTTTGAACTCATATGCTGAATGTTGTCGGTTCGAATCCGTATATCAACTTTTTTTTTTTCTTCTGTTAATCTTTTTTTTTTTCTCAAGTCCGCGTCAGCGGGAATTTTTTCTTCCTTGTTTTCCAAATGTTAATAAAGAAAGTGTTAATAAAGAAAGCATAAAGAAATGATACAATATTAGAAATTTCAATCCAATGCTTGTTATTGTGAAAATGCTTGAAAATCTATGCATATTTTATCATTTCTTACAGAGCTTAACAAAAAGCATTATATTTATGTTGCAGATTGAAAATATTTAATAGAGATAAGCAACTTTTACATTGAAACTTGGCATTAATTATGGCTAGAACATCAGCTTCAAGGAAGAAGTCAAAAGTTGTAATAAATAGTTTCATAAAAGAAAAAGTCCTATTTTCTTAGTGCCCATGAATAATTTTAAAATTAGAAATGAATATTCATTTGTCAATATTTAAATGCTAAAGATTGAAAAAAAAAAAAAAAGATTTGAAGAAGGAAAATTAAATCTCTTACTTTACTAACAAATCCTCTATTTAAAAAGCACAAACCGCAAAACTATTTCTGCCCACAGTGAATGTGGGTTTAACCATTCGCTAGAATGTATACAAGGAAATGTTTAAGGCAGTAACATTAGCAGTTAAAAAAAATCCCAAACCTCATGGGGGATTGCACGAATTAGTAAATAAGCGCTTTTTAAACTGAAACCGAAACATAGCTGTATTGAATCATTTCGTTGTTGCGCTTTTACAATTAACAAAAATGTCTCTGCTCTTAAAACATGAAAACTAGGAAACCAATTAAAAATAAGGTTTTCACAATTTAGGAGGAGATTTACCAGAGTTTCTAATGGCCACATAACCATCAATTTACAAACATTAGATATTCAATGAGTTAAAAAAAGACATCAAAAGCCTCTTGGGGTTTTACGAATTAGACAGAAGCGCTTTTTCAACCGAAACAAAAAAGTAGTTTCATTTCATCATTTACTTATTGTCCTTTTACTTTGTTAAAATAAATTATCGCATATAAGTTTTAACCATTTGATTATTTTCATGTAGATTTCTGAGTTTTATAGAACACCCTCTATAAAACTCAGAAATCTACATGAAAATAATCAAATTTTCTGCTATTTAAAAGTCCCCTCGGCAATAGGGATAATAAGATTTTTTTCATGAATATAGATTTCAGTGTTTGTCTGCTTTTAATTTCAGCTAGCCAAGTTTTAATTTGATGAATCTTTCAGAGGTATGCAGCAGAGCTTCTTTTAAAAAAAGTTAACTAAGTTTCCTTCATCGATATAAGCTTAATAGGTTTCAGTAATTATTCTTTATTGTTAGCAGGAAAAGCGTACGCGGCGTCTCTGTTGTCGTGAGAAAGATACAGCGAAGTCTGAATTGTCAGAGCTCGGGATGGCGGTAGTCGAGATTACGGAGTTGAAATGGTAATCACAAGTTTGTCACGGGGGCAAATCTCATGTGAACGTGTATTTTTTTTTTTACCTTTTCAAATCTTTTTTGAAGTTTTACGTGTTTCGCAAAAATTCTTGGAGTATTTCAAAGTTTATTATTTTTGTGTTTCATACAATTTCAACAAGTCTGAGTAAATAAATGTTAGTTATAATAAATAATAATTATAAGAAATAATTTTTATCCCACTGCTAGGCTAAGACATGCATTTGCTATATCTATTTAATTTGTCTTTCAGTGCTTCTTCTATACTCAAGCTACCTATCTAATATGGTAAATGTTTTTATTTTCTAATCGTTTTTATTTCTGAAAAGAAATTTAACGTGCCCAATGATTCAAAGAAATAAGCAAGTAAACGAGGCACAAAGCTATAAGAAAGGATTCGCACCCTGATTTGTCATCGGGAAGAGACTGGGATGGACCATATCGTCCTTATTAGGACTCATCAGCCAGCCAAACTCCACCGAATGACAAACCCAGAAGGTGCGAGGGGTATAGCTTTCCCGGGACTCGCTCCCGAGAGCGGGAACTCCCCCCGAAGAAATCTTAACCAACAATTCTATTTGACTATTTAAAATACTAATGTAAATGAGATTACTATTTTAGATTATTAATTTTTACTTCATATGAATATAAAGATATATTCATTTGTTTCATAATGCTCTTAGTTTTTCTCATTTTCTTAATTGAATTTTTATGAATTACCTTCTATAAACACACAAATACGAACATAGATTCACTGTAATTCTTATTTTTATTCTTATAAACAGAACAAGGTACATACATTTAAGTAACGACTTTAGCATTAACAATTCTATGCTTACCAAGATGTTTTCGGGCTAAAATACAACTAGCAAAAAATAAATCTTATCTAAAACAACATAAACAACAGAAGCTATAGTTAACAATGAATATTTTATCCTCATGAAAAAATGCTACCTACAGCAAAAATGAATTTTTTTCGTGAATAACTCCGACATCTCTATCTTTTTTTAATTTTTTTATTCAATGTTTGCCAGTCCTATTAGGTATGCTTATAGGAAGCATACCTGTGATATAGGTGCTGAATATGTTAGGAAAAAAATATACAAATTAAAAATGTAAAATTATTTTCTCATCAATTACGTCAGATATTAATTGATTTTTAATACTTTTCATATTTTTAATTTTTTCCAAATTATAATTTTTCCAATTTAATTGACAAAATAAATTGTACTTTATTTTATTTTCTAATCGTTGACCAAAATTATTATTTAATTTTTCAATTTGAAAAATTCTTAACCAATTTCGTCTAGTTGTTTTTCCCTCATTATAATTATTTTTGGCCTGGTTGACATAAAAAATATTTTTCAAAATTGTTTTGTAAATAAATTTTTCTTTGATAGTGAGTATCTTAAACTTTTTTCTAATGTTATTTTTTTCTAATACGGGCATTTTGTTAAAGTTAATATAAACATTATCAAATATTTTTAAAATTACTTTATTTATATTTTTAACTTGTTGTTTATTCATAAAAATCCAACATTCCAAACCATAATCCAGAACTGAATCGACTAAAGATTTGAAAATGATTAATAAATTAATTTGATATATTCATTTGTTTAATAATGTTCTTAGTTCTTCTCATTATCTTAATATGAGATAATATTTCAATTTTTATGAATTTCTTTCCATTTACACACAAATACGAACTTAGATTTACTGTTACTATGAAAATGTTTATAAATGTATGCATATTTTATCATTTCTTTTAGAGCTTAACAACAAGCGTTACATTTCTGTTGCAGATTGAAAATATTTAATAGAGAAAAGAAACTTTTATGTTGAAACTTGACTTTAGAAAGAGTTTCATAAAAAAGAAAAAGCAAACTGAATCCTATTTTCTTAGCTCCCATGACTAATTTTAGATTTAGAAATGAGTATCGATTTGGTAATATTTAAATGTTAAAGATTAAAAAAACAAACAAAAACAAAACAGATTATGAAGAAGAAAAATTAAATGTCTCACTTTACTAACAAATCATCTTTTTATATTTTTAAAGCACAAACCACAAAACTATTTCTGCCCAATGTGAATGCGGTTTTAATCATTCGTTAGAATGTATACCAGGAATTGTTTATGGCAGTATAACCTTATGTAACGTCAAACAGTTAGCGAAAGACGTCCAAAACCTCATGGGGTTTGCACGAATTAGACAGTAGCGCTTTATCAACTGAAACTGAAAAATAATTGTATTGAATAATTTCGTTGTTCCGCTTTCATATTCCAGTAACCTTGTCGCCTGAAAGGGGGGTACCGTGCGTCAGATCGGGTGTTGAAATTTTGCTGAGTTGTTTATGATGTTATTCCAATGTAAGATCCAAGTTTTCGACCTCGAGCGCCGAACGCAATCTTGGCAAGAATCCAAAAAAACTGCGAAATTTTCGACCCTTCTTCAGGATTTGGCGATTTTAACCCTGAAGGGCTATTGTTATCATAATAATGACTTAGTACGTTTTTAAAGGAGACGAAATTTCCTACAGTTTGAGACCAGAACCATGTATATGAACCTAATAGTTTCCGAAATACAACGTTTCAAAATTTAGGGAGTTTTGCAAACTCTGCAATTGTTAGCAATAATGTGATGTTCTGTTGGAATTTCGACCTTGTAGGCTGATGTTCCTCAGAACAGCAATCAAATATGTGATAAAATAACACAAAGTAAATGAAATAATGATCCTTAAAACCTAACGATTGCAATTGACAGTGATAATAATAAAAAACAGAAGACAAGTATGAACATTTTGCTCTGTTGGAAGGGCCCGGGTGTACATCGGCGTTTCTCCGCTGGGAACGTCTTCAGTTGAAACATCGATGTCTTCACAAAATACATTCTCCAGCATTTCGAAATCCGACAAATCGTCGCTTTCAGGGAAAACAACCTCAAGTGATAATCAAATGATGAAAGAGATGTTTACAAATAACTGTATATAATAAAGTAAGTGTATACGTGTGTATTAGAACGAATTGTACCTGAAGGCGGGTGCGGAAGGAGTGAAATCCAGCCGCATCTCTTGTAGGAGGTAACCTTGTGAAGCTCGTTTTTGGCGCAGCCCTCGCAAATAGGTGCTGCTGCAGCTCATTAAGACTCGGATGTCGGGGTTGACACCGTACAGAGGAACTATTATCCGCTCCGCTGCTGCTGCTTTCTCATCAGGTGTAGAGGTAGTGTCGAGAAAACTGGCAGCGTCCTTTTCGAGGTCCAAGTGTTGTTAGTGCATTTCGAACATTATCAATTTCCCTTGGACGAAGACGCAGGATGTCGAGTCACACCCACTGAAGGCATGGATGAAAAGGAAACGCTCGTGTTTTAATGTGTACTTTGATGAGGTGATGCTGGAATATATGCCATCTATAGCTTTGTTTCTTACACATTTCTTGAAACATATCTCACGTTGTTGTGACATTACAGTGAGCATTATTAACAAGTCGATGTCCTCGCCAGCGACTAACACTAAATCATATGAAGAGGCAAAAGTGCCAGCTGTAGTGATGATGAGCCTGTCAGCATCTTCCTCTGCCTGCAGTCCTTGAATGTTGTGGTTTTCTATTTTCGTTTTCAGCAGGTCGATGAAACGAATTTTGTTTTTTTCGTTTGATTCGAAATTCTCTGGTGAAGTTGGCATGTTTATCGACACCACCGCTACACCTGCTGGGATAGCAGCACCAGGGGAGCGGATAATAGTTGCTGTGTACGGTGGCAATCCCGACATACAGAGTCTTCATGAGCTGCAGTAGAATCTATTTGCGAGAGCTGGGGCGAAAACGAGCTTCATTGTCGAAGGTTACCTCCTACAAGAGACGCGGCTCGATTTCACTCCTTCCGCACCCGCCATCAGGTACAATTCGTTCTTATATACACGTTATTTATAAACATCTCTTTCATCATTTTCTCTTCAACTATATATGTTCAACTCTGTTACAGATGCAGAAATGGCTGGGATCCAAACTGCACCCTCGTGACTGAAGGTGCAGTTAAGGTATAGCCACCTCACGAGGCCTCAGCCCCAAACTGATGACCAGAACGGAGTTCCATAACACCTCTTGCCGATGATTTCGTGCGGCTGTACGAAGGATTGTGGGAACGCGTGCAGTTGTAGGAAGGCACAGCTGAAGTGTTCTTACGTCTGCAGCCACTCCAGCGGGGACTCAGGCGACTATGTGCCGGACATCGCACTTGAGGTTGTTTTGCACTCCCCAGAAAGCGACGATTTGTCAGATTTCGAAATGCTGGAGACTGTATTTTGGTAAGACATCGATGTTTCAACTGCAGACGTTCCTAGTGGAGAAACGCCGATGCACACCCGGGCCCTTCCAAAAGAGCAAAATGTTCTTACTTGTCTTCTGTTTTTTATTATTATCAGTGTCAATTGCAAACGTTAGGTTTTAAGGATTATTATTTCATTTACTTTGTGCTATTTTATCACATATTTGATTGCTTTTCTGAGCGACATCAGCATACAAGATCGAAATTCCCACAGAACATCACATTATTGCTAACAATTGCCAAGTTTGCAAAACTCAATAAATTTTGAAACGTTGTATTTCGGAAACTATTAGGTTCATATACATGGTTCTGGTCTCAAACTGTAGGGAATTTCGTCTCCTTTAAAAACGTACTACGTCATTATTATCACGACAATAGTCCTTCAGGGTTAAAATCGCCAAATCCTGAAGAAGGGTCGAAAATTTCGCGGTTTTTTGGATTCTTGCCAAGATTGCGTTCAGCGCTCGAGGTCGAAAACTTGGATCTTACATTGGGATAACATCATAAACAACTCAGCAAAATTTCAGAACTACCCGATCTGATGCACGGTGTCTGATGTTCATAGTTACTGGACTAGTCACTATTAACACAAATGTATGTGGTCTTAAAACTTGAAAACTAGCAAACCAATTAAAATGAGA
Source organism: Thereuonema tuberculata (assembly GCA_023159025.1). NCBI lineage: Eukaryota > Metazoa > Arthropoda > Chilopoda > Scutigeromorpha > Scutigeridae > Thereuonema > Thereuonema tuberculata. The sequence goes on along the minus strand of JAFIDM010107131.1, from coordinate 308,425 downwards.
TTTTCACAATTTAGGAGGAGATTTAGCAGGGTTTCTAATGGACATATAAGCATCAATTTTTCTTACTTAGATATTCAAGCAGTTAAAAAAAGGCATCAAAAGTCTCATGGGGTTTCACGAATTAGACAGAAGCGCTTTTTCAACCGAAACTAAAAATAGTTTCATTTCATATTTTACTTAATGTCCCTTTTACTTTTTTAACACAAATTATCACAAATGCGTTTTAACCATGTGATTATTTTGATGTTGATTTATGAGATTAAAGAGGGTTATTTTCTGCTTTTTAAAAAATCCCCTCGGGAATAGGGATAATAAGATATATTTTTTTTTATGAATACGGATTTCATGTTTTTAATTTCAGCTAGGCGTATCTTCTTACTGGATTTATGAATTTTCATGAATCTTTCATGTATGCAGCAGAGTTAACAAAGTTAGCAAAGTTTCATTCATCCATATAAGCTTAATAGGTTTTCAGTAATTATTATTTATTGGTAGCAGGAAGGGCGTGCGTGGCGTCTCCGTTGTCGTGAGAAAGATACAGTGAAGTCTGAATTGTCGTTTTAGAGATCTCGGGATGGCGGTAGTTGAGGTTACGGGGTTGAAATGGTAATCACAGGATTGTCGCGGAAGCATTTCTCATGTGAACCTGTATTTTTTTGCAGCAAAGCCTATCGGACGACAGGCATAAACAAATGTGAAAAATCATTTTATTATCAACTATCAAATATAAAGTAAATGTAATCTAAACACTGTGCTTACTTGTGAACGAAGCTTCTACGGCAAAAATGGTTTTGAGTTTCGAAATCAGCGTAAACAACTGAGTAAGTATGCCAAATTTCATTAAAATGGATGCAGTGGTAACAAAATTCTTTGTTAGAATTTCAGTTGTCGAGGTCAATTCACAAGAATAAAATTTCATGGAAACAACATGGATTGACACAATGAACTAATATTTTCATCCAATTTGAGTTGGATCTATCCGTTGGATCTATCTTCATAGCTTAATTATGTCGAGTTACAGACAGACAGACG
>JAFIDM010107131.1:259596-307293 GCA_023159025.1 Thereuonema tuberculata | reverse complement strand
TATATATATATATATATATAAGAGCCGGACAGTGAATTGTGATTTGAAAATTCCAATATCAAAAAAACAAATCACTGCTTTTGGAATGCCAATCAAAAAACAAATCACTGTTTCCATAGAAACATAATCTAATTTATGTTTCTACTTCATCAGCGGCGAAATTTGGTATTAATTTAGACTAAAACACAAAGTAATAAGGATTTTGTCCTTTCAAAATTTAAAATTAACCTAAATATTAATATTAAAAATGAAATTTAACACAAATCTTTACGAAATTTGAAGACCACCAGCTTCAAGTTTTGTGTGTTGGATTTATATATATATATGATGATTTGATTTGAATTTTTTTTTTTTTTTTAATTTTTATCAGACCTATTTAGGTGTACTTCTTACCTGTACACCTGTAATATAGGTTCCCAGAGTTTATTGTAAAGGATCATTTTCCACCCAAAAAGAAAAACGAAATACCAACCTTATCTAAAGGTTAATTTATCTAAAGAATAATTATTATTTTGGACTCATAAAGCCGAAAGGCATTTAAAACTCACCTTTGTATAATCTAAATACTGCGCTAACTTGTGAACGAAGCTTCTACGGCAAAAATGGTTTTGAGTTTCAACATCAGCGTAAAAAACTGAGCAAGTATGCCAAATTTCATTACAATCGGTGCAGTGGTAACAAAATTATTTGGTTTTGAACATATGTTTTGTTAGAATTTCAGTTAAAATTTCATGAAAACAACATGGGATGACAAAAGGAACTAATATTTCATCCTATTTGAGTACCCTTGATTCAATGGTACCATTGAGAACTTTTGATCTATCTTAATAGCTTAATTATATCGAGTTACAGGCAGACGAAATTAGCAAATTATATAAGTTGATTCTTTGCTTACAAAGATGCTTTCGGGCGATAGTACAACTAGCAAAACATAAAACCTACCTAAAACAACAATAGAAGCAAGAGTAACAATGAATATTTATTTCCTCATGAAAAAAATAAATACAAGAAAGGAAATAACAATAACTTAAAACAATCAATTGTTTTCAACTATTTGTCCAAGTCTAAATGTTCCAATCATATCTGTTTTCAATCATTGCTGAAGTCTTAAAAAAAAATCCATATTTATTTTCTGTTGGAATTTTAAATTTCAAAACTTTGGATCGTTATTTACGAAAAGCACTCATGGTAAAATTGTTTTAAACTTTAATTCCCATAACTCACTGTACATGAAAAGGAATGGGTTTGACTATTTTTTTTAGAAGAACAATAGAATTTATGCTCAACAGAAAAAACTAAAAATAGAGTAAGCTACTGAATCTAGCTTTCATCTAATTCATGAAAATCCTACGAGGCTTTTGCTGTCGTTTTTTCAACTGCTTGAATATCTAAGGTAATAAATTGTTGCTCACGTGGTCATTAAAACCCTGAATTGTGAAAACCTCATTTTAATTGGTTTACTAGTTTTCAAGTTTTAAGAGCACAGACATTTAGTTAATAGTAAAAGCGCCACAACGAAATGATTCAATATAACTGTGTTTCGGTTTCAAAAGCGCTACTGTTTAATTCGTGAAAATCTCATGAGGATTTTGATATCTTTTTTTTAACTGCTTGAATATCTAAGGTAGTAAATTGATGATATGTGGCCATTAGAAACTCTGCTAAATCACCTACTGAATTGTGAAAACCTCATTTTAATTGTTTTAGTAGTTTGCAAGTTTTAAGAGCACAGACATTTGTGTTAATAGTAAAAGCGCCACAACGAAATGATTCAATACAACTATGTTTCGGTTTAAAAAGCGCTTCTTTCTAATTTGTGCAATCCCCATGAGTGTTTTGATGTCTTTTTTTTTAACTGCTTGACGTTAGCTAAGGTTGTATTGCAATAAACAATTCCTTGTATACATCCTGACGAATGGGTAAAACCCCATTGAAATTGGTTTAATACTTTATATTTTAAGGGCAGAAATAGTTTTGTGCTTTATAAATATAAAAAGAAGATTTGTTATTAAAGTAAAAGATTTAACTTTTATTTTTCATGTTTTTTTTTTTTTTGTTTTTTTTTTTGAATCTTTAACATTTAAATATTTACAAATGCAATATTCATTTCTAAAACAGAAAATTATTCATGGGAACTTTATTTTTTATGAAACTATTTATTATAACTTCTGACTTCCTCCTTGAAGCTTATGTTATAGCTATAATTACTACCAAGTTTCAATATAAAAGTTGCTTTTCTGTATTAAATATTTTCAATCTTTAATATTGGATTTAAATTTTTAATATTGTGCTATTTCTTTATGCTTTCTTTATTAACAGTGTACCACATATTCAACAATCTATTGTTCCAAAACAGTATAATTTGTCTGCATTTGTAGTACTTTTATTAACCAATTTGTGTTACATTTTTGTTGAAGAAGCCTTGCTCAGTGCAGATAGCAATAACAAGTGAATGTAATTTTGTGCTAAAGCATAAACGTAAAGACGACACATAATAATAAAACAAAATAAAAATAATTATAATAAAAAGGAAGTACAATAAAGTAAAGAAAAATAAAAAAAAGTTATGAAAAAATAAAAATAAAGTTAGGAAAACAAGGAAAAACATCCACGCGGACGGTGAGAAAAAGAAGATTAAGAGAAGAAAAAAAACCCCCCAAAAAACAGTTGATATACCGGATAACATTCAGCTTATGAGTCCAAAAACTTGCCCATCATGATATAGCTGACGGATGAAATGAGATGATTGCATTTCTTACATTTAAGCCATTAGTGGAAATCCATTGAAAAACAATGCCAAATATTTCGAACATGGGGGTGCATTGACCCCCCCCCCAAAATACCCTGTTTGTGTATTGTTTGGGGCCTCTGAACACGATGATTAAATTCGTTTGTCGATCCAATCTTCCGTTCAGGAGTTGTTAAGAGGGTACAATTACAACAATGCCAAATATCTCGAATATGAAGGGGGGGGGGGTCGTTGGCCTCTGATACCCCATTCGTACAGTGTTTGGGTCTCTGAATACGATGGTGAAATCTGTTTGTCAATCCGATCTTCCCTTCGGAAATTGTTAGGGGTGGACACACAGGAACGGATAAACGCAATAGCTACCGATTTTGTCGCTATCACAATAGCTCCCAAATGGTCGCTAAAACTAAAATACTAGAATGACATGAACCTAAAACTAATTTGAATACTGTATTCGAAAAATTAAATCTATTTCACTAATTTAAAATTCTCTCCTTTTCAATACCAATTGTGCTGAAAAAGATTTGTAAAGAAGTCGAAATTGTTGAAATACTTTGCAAAGTGTTATATACTTTTGTAAGTTAATACATTTACCATCGTTTATAAAGAATAGATGTAAATTATTAAAACATGCATTTATTTCTTCACTGCTTACCTTCTGTAATTCTTTAGGTAGGTTCATAGAATTCTATTTATATTCCATTTATATCTTTCTATTTCACGTAATTTATTCTTTGTTTTTATAGTTCTGAAATTCTTGTTCTGTTTTGTGGATCCTTTTTCCTTCCAATTTCCGGAAGGATTCCATCTAAAAATTATTAAACAAGCAATTAATTAGAAGAATCCTCTGTCAATCAATTAATCTTGCAAAGATATTATAAAATAAGAAAATTATACTTAAGAATAACAAATAGGAATCATTTTTATAGCAAAAAATATAATTTTAAATCTAATTATTCATTTTTCTCAATTAAAGGTTAATCTAAATGAGAAATACTGTCGAAAACCCTCACAGTAATTTTTTAAAGTATTAAGACCTTTAAATTTCTAATTAATTAGAAGAGTAGATGTGAACTGAGAACCAGTATTTCTTCATATTACCTCTTTTGTCATTATTTGTAAAGCCATCAGCATAGATTCCATACAACGATTGTTTTTCGGGGAGGAGATTCAAAATAACTTATAAATGTTATTAGATTCTAATGAAGAAAGTATCTCTAATACCCTTGTAGTTATTTTTTTCAGGTTTTACAGTATTTGATAAGGATCTGATTAGAGTCCTCAATGATGTCCTTGAAAGTTGTGTCTTCATTTTCAAGCAGCTGAAAGTAACATATTAATAAAGTAAAAGATTATTTTATATAAGTTAATTTGCAAAATCTTATTTCTCACCAGTAAAAGATTATTCGGGAATTACTCATATCCAAAATCTTAATTTCGAAAATATTACTTTTTTTAATCGAAATGTTCACACTTCTCACTAACTTATCTCCATTTGAGCTACTTTTAAAAAAATATTATAAATCTTTATTATTTTATAATTGACAAATTAGTTGAATTATTTTATTGTCTTGTAGAGTGTCATGAATAATGTCAACTCTAAATGAAAGAAGTAAAATACAGTAATAACAAATAAAATGTTCAAAACAAACACGCCAATTAATTTATTTAGATTTTTGCAAATCTGAATTATTACAACTAAATTAAAGCAAAAACAACTATTTCATTACAGCTGAATAATTTCGTACGGTACTGATCCATTTTGTTTTCAATCATTGACAATTATTTATTTGATCTGTAATGAATGGTATTGGATACTTCTTTCCTTAGAATGTAATAATATTAATATGTTATTTTAGATCGTTTGTACTTCTCCTCCCTGCAAAACAACCGCTGCGTTGTATGGAATCTATGTTGATTGCTTTTGACAAAAGAGATAATTGGAAGAAATACAGGTTCTCGATTCACATCTACTCTTCTAATTCGTTAGAAATTTAAAGGTCTTTAAAATTACAGTGAGCGTTTTCGACTGCATTCGTCTTTTTATATAATGTTGAATTTGGAACATGATTGCAGAAATGTTTAGTATTCGATTTAGTATTCGGAATTCAGTATAGTATTCTGTTTAGTATTCGGTACATAAGTAATATATTCCCAACAACACCTAAAAAAAACAACACCTAATCAAGAGAATCCAAAATTGGAATAACTTCATTTATTTTTATCAGTGAACTGAAGGAATAAAAAGAAAAGAAAAAAATGTTTATACTAAGGTCGAAACATCCCTTTTCTGAATGACTCCATCATCAGTGAGAATTAAATTTTCATAAGGTAGCAATTGGGAATAGGAATGGGAATTTTCCTATCTTATGAAGTCAGATTGAAGGTCAAAGACAAGCCAAGATGCTAATCAAGGGACGTAGCAACAAACATGCCTCCGAGCTTTTAGTCCTACAGAAAAAGGAAGTCGGTATTGTTGCTGGTCTACTAACTGGACACTGCTCATTTTACTAACTGGTCGTTTTAACAAGCATCTATGGCTTTTGAATCTTATGGACAACCCTGCTTGTTAGAAGTTGTCACTCAGAAGATAAGACTTCCTCGCACATCGTGTATAACTGAGCATTTCACAGACCTTAGACACAAGGTCTAAGAAGGTCTTTCTTTTTAGAACCGATGGATTTGTTTACGGCCCCTCTAAGGTTTGCTTAAAAGAAGAAGTATATTTTGGCGTTTGCCGTAGCTATGGGTCTGTTTGGGGATTAAGCTTGGGAAGACCTTAGGTCGTGGTGCTAGGTATATTTACCACCCATCTTCTACTTTACATTTTAATACATTTTACGAAGTAAAATCCACTTGATGATCGACATTTTGCCACGACGCAGAATGGACAGATTCATTTCGATAAAACATGTCCAAAAGACTACGTTAATGTAGATAGATTCAACTAAATCATCATCGACAACCTTAAATTTTATGTTCCTTTCTCAAAGGTTTGAAGTACCATTCTATACCAGTTTAAAGAAACAGAGTACATGTGAATCTACTCAATTTGAAGTAAGGTTGTCCTTGGTAGATACAACAAATTAATAATAACAAACATCCAAACGAACTGGAATTTCTGCTGAGCTGTACATCAACAACTGCAGAAATCCCTATTTTAAATGTATTTAATCAGTGAATTGGACTAAAATTGCTATGCAATGTTATCTTCTTTATAATCTCTGTAGAAATACTTTATTATTTCTAATTGAAATTTAAAATTAAAATAAGGCCAAAACAGACAAAATTAAAAAGTTACGACATATTAAAATTTAATGAGCATATATTTCGAAATGCTTACACGTGCATTTCTTCCTCAGTGCTGATAATACAATTGTGGGATTATGTTTTTAAAGGAATTTACACCAATTAACGAAAAAGTTCAAGACAGGGACTGTAGACCCCGTAGAAATGGCATCAATCACGATCTCGGATCGTTGACCAATCACTGGATTATTGAGTGTACACTCTGGCGTGGGTTGTCGGTACTCCCATGTAAACGGCACATGGTGTTGGATTGCTCTGGTGTCGATCATCGGAACTTCACCATAAACAAAGGCACATGGTCTGGGATCGTAAACACTTAAATGTAGGTGAAGAGCAAGTAACAGGAACAGTTCTATTGAGCTCCAACGTTGTTGGATGAAGCAATAAGTTCTTTTTGTACCAAGCTTGAAGGAATATAAGGGCGGTTGTGACCATTGCTGGCATCTGCTTTTCTCCGATGGAACAGGTAACAGGTATCCACAATTGTAAAAGTTCGTTAAAATGAGCTGACAAAATAACGGGCCAAGTGACATCATGTTGAAGTATTTACGTGTGTCAAAGTAACTTAAAATTAAAATAAGGCCAAAACACACAAAATTAAAAAGTATTAAAATTTATATATATATTTGCCTGATGATGCCATATCATTTTATTATGGCGAAATCGATTGCAGAAATTTGAGCTCTTTGTAATATTGTAGTTTTAGTCATGTGCGGTGGCTTAATTGTATTAAGTTTATCAAATAATTTATGTCCATTATTAAAATTTAATGAGCATATATATTTCGAAATGCTTACACATGCATTTCTTCCTCAGTGCTGATAATACAATTGTGGGATTGTTCCTGTTACTCGCTCATCACCTGCAACTCATAAGTGTTTACGATCCCAGACCATGTGCCTTTGTTTATGGTGAAGTTCCGACGATCGACATCACAGCAATCCAGCACCATGTGCCATTGTTTACATGGGAGAACCGACAACCCACGCCAGAGGGTACACTCAATAATCCAGTGATTGGTCAACGATCCGAGATCGTGATTGATGCCATTCCTACGGGGTCTACAGTCCCTGTCTTGAACTTTTTCGTTAATTGGTGTAAATTCCTTTAAAAACATGATCCCACAATTATATTATCAGCACTGAGGAAGAAATGCATATGTAAGTTGGAACGGTTAATTTCCAGCATGCATAGTTGTGTAGCAAAGTATAAATGAAGAGGAAATATAGCTGTGGTAAAATTTTAAAATTATTTATTCCTGGGACCATTGAATAAATCTCTTGGATAAATCTTTACAACGATACTGCTTACACTGTAATGAACTTCTATTAAAATTCACAATGTATAGTTTCAAGTTTAAGTTCAACACTATAAACTACTAACTGAGTTCTTCACTATTGAGTAATATCTAGATTACTTCCTTATCACAAATCACTAACTAATTGCATTAGTACACTTTCACAATTTAGTTGCACTGTTATACTGTAGCACTAACTAACACACAATGCTTCTTGCGTCTTTTTTTTTTTTTTTTTTTTTAATGTTTATCAATCCTATTAGGTATACTTATAAGCGGTATACCTGTGTTATACGAATTGAGCATTTTAATATATTTTTTTTAAAAAAAAGTTATTAATTAATACTTAATTTTTCCATCTATCACATCTGAAATTATATTAAATTCTTAATTCTCTAATTCTAAATACGTCGGAATACTTTTATTCTACGTATATCTGCTACTTTACTAATATCAAGTATTTCACTTGTATGATAATAAATAAATTAATTCACTAATGGCAATTAAACTTTCTATCTCATCATCATCATCATTCAGCCTTTATCAGTCCACTGCTGGACGAAGGCCTCCCCCATACATCTCCATCGTTTACGGTCATCAGCTTTACTTCTCCATCTCTTCCCGCAAACTTCTCCATCTCATCCTTCCATCTGCCCTTTGGTCTTCCTCTCTTCCTTTGGCCTGTGGAGGGTTTCCAAAACGTGGTCAGGCTCGTCCAATTTTTCCTAGTCTTTCTATCTAGTATGATATAATCTTCTAGTTACTTTCGAGTGATTGCTAAATAATAATGGACTCATTAATTCACCGTATGTGATTAATTATTAATACTTTAGGTATTCGCACAAAGTTCACTATTTCCACTAAGACTACTTGAATATCACTACTAGTTCACTCTTCGCGTTGACGAACGCTTATCCCATCTAAAATTTAATAATAAAGAGTACTTACAATAAAGTTGACTGCGCTGGTTAATTCACCCTTATGTGAATTCATCCATAGATATCCACTGCCAGTCTTCAATCGTTGTTGAATCCGGAATCCAATCCTTGATTTGTAACTGCCGCCTCTATTACACTGCCAGCTGAATCGTCCTCCCTCCGTTATAATGGAACAGGCCGGGTTGCTGATTATCACGGCGTATTAAGATTAATATCAGCCAATTCCTTTGACACTGATGGGAATAAATACGAAGTAATTTCTTCCTTTATACTGAATTAAATAGTTCTATTCTTCTTACTATATTAATTGGATTCTTTCCAATTATTAATCCTTATTTGAGTCAGGTCTGTGCTCACTATATACAGGTAGGTACTTTTCGCTTTTTTCTTCGAAGTCTCCAATTCACTTCTCGGATTGGTTGTAATACGAATAATAATTACACAAAAGTTCTCTTTGTGTTTTAAATTAGTAATACTTATATCTTCTAGTTGAATAACTTATTCTTAGTCCGTTAGTTGTCTTCAATAACCGTCTAGCAGAATTTATCCTCACCGCTGAATTCTTCGGTTTAATCTGGATCTATTATCTCGCACGGAAAACGTCTTTTCCTTTTCTCACTAATCTTTTAATTACGAAGACTTATTCCTTTAGTTAACAGTTCTAAACTGCTGTATCTCTGGACTCTAATATTCTCATACTGTCCTAATTAGTTCTGCTTGACCCGTCAAGTCGTAACGGCTTCAGTCGACTGTGATATACTCTCGTCATCAGTCAATGAGCACACCGTCTATTCTGACTTCACATACTGACTGTCCGTTCGCTCGTCCATAAAGGCCCCTACTCACTAAGCTAGTAATTTAGTCGTGTAGCGAGTAATTTAGTAACTAAAGATGTCTGAACAGCAATAATTTAGTCGAGTAGTTTAGTAAGAGCTTTAGTCAAACGATTTAGTCGGACTCTATTTTTTCGGGCGAGTAGCACCCCCCCTCCACTCGCCACTAATCACGTGGTCATCAACTAAACAGGTCGGAACGTTCTGTTTTAGGAGAGTGCATTAGCTGACAACATGGCGTGTCGATGGAGCGAAGACACTACGATGCAATTTGTGGCGAAATATATAGAACATGGGTGTCTGTGGAATGTGAAATCGCAACAATACAAAAACAAACAAATGAGGGCAGCTGCGTATTTGGATTTAGAACAAACAATGAACATACCGGGATGTTGTGAAAAAGAAATTAAAATGAAAATTAAAAACAAAAGGTTAGCATATACTTGCATTAGGTTTTGTGTCATTAAAACATCTATACTATCGATACGTAATCATGTTATTATTTTTATTCCAAATAATAATGTAACAAAATGAATAATAATGTTTGTGCAGATCGACCTATGCGCAAGAGATAAACAAAATTAAGGATTCCACAATTTCCGGCGCAGGGACTGACACAGTATACATTCCGTCGATAAAATGGTTCACGTTATTGGATGAAACCATACGAAACATTCTTGCGTAGTAGCGTCGTCATTTTGCAAAACAACAATCACTTGTGTACTTGACTCGGCCGTGGTGTGAACGATTTTTTGAACAGTGGCGAGTAATTTAGTTACTAAATTACTCGCCACTCGACTAAATGCTAGCCTAGTGTGTAGGGGCCTTTAGTCCATTTGTTTTCTGCTGTCTCGCTGGGATTGAACGTCACTTATTTTATAACCTTAATCTCGTTACGTCAATCCGAATATTTAAATATGCAAATTATAATACATTACTTCTCTTTCTGCACTCAGAAAAAAAAATCTTTTCAAGCAATTTCTTTTCACTTTAATTATTTATTTCTTTCAATAATTAAATTTATAAATCTCACTACAAGTTCGCAACATAAGCATTTCGAAATATATATGCTCATTAAATTTTAATATGTTATAACTTTTTAAGTTTGTCTGTTTTGACCTTATTTTAATTTTAAGTTACTTTGACACACGTAAAATACTTCAATATTTCTAATTTAATTCGCTAAAACTTAATCCTTTACTAAAGTAAGAATATCATAACTTTGATAGAAATTAATTACTTTCCTTTTAATAATATAGTGTGAGATATCTATTTAAAGCATTTCTATTTCAAATAGCAAAAAATAATGTATTTTATGAATAAACAAGGTAGTGATAGCGATTAGTAAACCAATCACAATGCTTCGCAACGTCTTCGGATACTTATAAGAAAATATAATTGTTAGTGCTTTAATTTCCTTATTATTAAAAATTTGATTGTTGCGAATGCAAATGTCGCAATTGTTGCGATTATTGTGATTGTTCTGATTGCTGTTGAGCTGTATTATACATGTAATTGTTGCGAATGCAAAAGTCGCAATACTTGCGATTATTGTGAATGTTGAGCTAATGATACTGTCTACAGACGGACAGACAAAGCGGGAATAAAAGTCTTCTGATACTTATATCAGAAGACTAAAAAGGCTAATTCACTGAAAAATGAACCCATTTATTTCACTGTCAGACAAAACTTTTCAAATACTGTAGATAAGTAAAATTTGGATTACAATAAATCCTTTCACTTTTATTTTCTAAACTTTTATGACGTATTTTTTATAAATATAAAAAATAATAGATAGAAAATAAGAAAATGATATCTTTTCTCAACGATATTTATTACTTTCATTTTATTGAAGTCTATGAAACAAAACTTTTATCAAACTCATATAATTAGAAATGAATTGTTTTTGACTTTATTTATACGATTAGTGGAATTCACTGAGCTTCGAAGGCAGTTTTAGTAAATCTGCAATAAAATCATTGGAATTCCTGGTTACAATGAAGATCCTAACATTTTAATGAAAGCAGGTTTCATCTTTAAAATTTATCAGTTTTCTTAGTTTTTTTTGGTTTTAAGATTCATGAGAAAAATACAAAAATTCTATGTTCATTTTTGGAATCCCAGATCTCAGGTAGACAGGATAAACCGTAATCCCTAACCTCAGTCAGAAATTAAAGCCAAGATAATGAGCGCCAAGATGAATATGGTACATTATTCACTTTTCGCCGCAGATTACAATTCCTGTCCAAGAAAGGCTCTTTTTCTTCGCGAAGATGGAGTGAAGAATATATTCTGTAGTGCGTGGCCTTGTTTCCTTCTAGAGTTCATGGGATACCCATTTGCCCATCTTCTGCACTTTGCCAAATTCTTCCAGGAGGCATAGTTCTTTCATGTGTGTGAGATACCCCTAGTTTCTCAGTCATCTATCGTAAACTTGATCAGTTCTTTCACCTCCTCGTCTGAGACCACTTTTTTCATGTAATCCTCCAGGAGCATTCTTTACGTTGTAATCTCTATCAAGGAATTTTTGGTACCAACGCTGCACAGACCTTTCTCTTACATGTATATGTTCCCCTTCGCTTCACTTGCTGATAAGCGTCGTAAGAACTCATAATGCATTCCTTGTTGAACATCCAACTCACAAAACAGGACGCAGAATACAGAAAGAATATTATTTTAATATTTTCAAATTAATTGAAATATTGGTATGTTCTCTTTTCGCAGTTGTTGTCCAAAGATTCCTATTGGCTGTTCGGGTGGCGCCGAGTCTTGAAACAAAAATCCCTTATCGACGTTTTGACCCCAGTTATGAGAACCATCTTCAGAGTTTGAGATCATCATTTTAACTGGCTTCTTTTTCCTCAGGTAAAGCTATTTACAGCTGCAGGACTTCAGGGTAAGCTCCTAGGCCACATGGAAACTTACCATGAAACTGGAGCTGCTTTGTTGGCAGTTCCTAAGGGTTTCTAAATATCTGAGAATCGAATGACCAAAACTTTCGAATGATCATTTGACATCATGATAGTCTATTGATGATATTTCTTCAGTGTTGAGAAGCCTCTTGGTGTTGGTAGTCATCTTCTCTACTGAGAAAGACTGAAAAAAAGAATTATTCAAGACTTTCTCAGAAACCAGAAAGACAAGATACAACTAGAAATTGCTATGAAATTTCCTGCTTATGTGGCAAGAAATAAATAAGATAGATAAAGAGGCAAATCACAAACAAGTTAGGTTTGGCACCCTCATCAAATCAGTAATGAAAAAACACTTTTATAAAAGTAGAAACCGTATTGTGAAGTTTGACGTAGCCACCATCTTAGCCCTTAAAGACAGATTTTACTGCAAAATAATAAGAGAAATTCTAGAAATAATCAAGACATCTCAGAATTTCAACAGAGAAGATATTTATCCAATACCAAAGATCCTTTCTTACCAATAGAGATGAAATTATGCAGAAGCCCACATAATAATCTTCTTCCGAGGAAGAAGTCAGCTGAGGAAAAGCTGTCACGCAGTGAAGATGTTTAGGCATGAAACGTCAGCAAGAAAAATTTTCTTCAAGGCACCACAGATACAACTAAGATGATTCCTTCGAATTACTTTATTTGCGTTCAATCAAATTAAATAAATGCATTTTAACCTTCATATATAAATCGTTATTCAATATTTTCTAGAATTATTGCAGTATTTCTGTTGCTGAGAAAGTCCTGAAACTTGAATTTCTTTTTACTTATGTATTCATTTAATTATTTAATAGATCTCAAATCTTTTCAGTGTTCATTCGAAAGATTTTTTTGAGTTTCTGTGTTAATTAAACTAAAAATAATAAAAGAAAAAAGTCGTTCTAATTAAAAAATTTAATTAAAAGCCAACGCACATACAAAAATCAAAGAAATACAATAAAAGCAACAAAGCTTACAATTGATGATATATTTCGATAGCGTTCAAGCTATCATCTTCGGATCAAACAATACAAGATACAAAAAATTATTTTCCAGTCTTTATATGAGAGCAGGTCATTAGGTATTCAGGCGAGGTTAACTGTTTGCTTGCGTCAAGGAATGCATGGATACTGGAACCAACCATTTTATTGTTCATAAATTTCTGGTTATTATTAGTTGAAGAATGGAGTAAAGACTGAAAAAATACAATAAAACGGCTTACATAATAGAAATAAAATTTAACGTGCTTACATATCGTTTAAAAATTTAATTAAAAGCCAACGCACATACAAAAATCAAAGAAATACAATAAAAGCAACAAAGCTTACAATTGATGATATATTTCGATAGCGTTCAAGCTATCATCTTCGGATCAAACAATACAAGATACAAAAAATTATTTTCCAGTTCTTTTCGAAATATTTAAAAAGAAATAAAGAAATATAGAAATACAGTTAAATAAGAGATATTGAATATTGAATGAAACAAAGCAATATAATGATAGTTGTGTTGTAATAATGGTGGGACATCATCACATGACAACAACGTGTTTTGATGAAATTAGAATCAGTGACTAAATGTTTTTTCGTAAACTGGATTCAAAGAAAAACTTTTGCTTTTTGTGATGAACTCTTGGTTTTTTGTTCTTTTGGTTGCGGGGTCAGCATTGATTCTTTGTGAGGCAGTCAAGCAAGCCAGTTACAATGTGGATATAGGTAAGAATTTACTAAGCAATGAAAAGAGCAAAATTTAAAGTATAAATCTTTTCTTCCTCAGGATCTTTTTATTTTTCTTCTGTATTTTTGTTTTGTTCAAATCAAATTGATGTTGTTTCAAACTTAATTACCACTACAAAATATTAAACAACATATCTAAGTATGTGATTCACATTACGTTTATTATTTTCATATTACTTTATTACTATTAGCGATCTAAATAAATAATATTAATAAAATGCATTTCCTTATTTTTTGAAAGAGATGTTAATGATTTGCAGTCGGGGTGGGTTTCTTAATCTATCAAAAATTAAAAACAGAAAGGAATTAAGATATGAAAAAAATTAATTTTTTTCCTTAATAAGGTTAACAATAAGACAAAGGAATTTAGGGTTTCTTAGACACAAGAGAATGACTTGAAGAAATAACAAAAAAATCCGAAAAAAAGGGAAAATGATTGAGAATATCTTTAATAACAAAGATTCTTTTTACAAAAGATTGAATTGAAACAAAAATGTTGTAAAACAGATTTAGAAGAGAATAAACTTAATAGTCTTTGAGATATTTTACATGTGAGATCAAATAATTTAAATAAAGAAATACTTATATACACACAAATGTTCAATTAAAATTTTGTATTTAAAATCTTAATAAAAATAATAAAATATATACAATACGAATAAAATTTTAAAAATTTTGATCTTGCTGATGATGGAGGCCATGTGCCTTTGAAACGTCCACGGACCTTTTTTTAAGTTTTATTCGTGTTGTATATATTTTATTATTTTTATTAAGATTTTAAATACAAAATTTTAATTGAGCGTTTGTGTGTATATAAGTATTTTTTTTATTTCAGAATAAACTCAAGTACTCAATTTAGTAGTGAGTGTAAGGTAACGAAAATGGGATTGCTGGTAGTGATTTTGTAGACGATATTGATAATTGTTTCCGAATGTTGGAAAATTTGAAAAATCCACAGAAAAAGGTAAAAATTCCGAATTTGTACTCTTAACCCCATGGTGCCCAACTAGAAGACATCACGACTACAGAAAGGTTTTCAAGGCGACGCAAGAGATACCGGTACACAAAAACTATATCCAAACGAAAGGGAAGATATGAGCTTAAGCTAATTCCATTTCTCCCAGACTCTACGATCCTAATTAATATCTAATATCAAAACAGCACGAGTTGATTTTGCGAAGGAGAGAACGGCACTCAGAGACATCCTGTTTACCAGAAGTAAAGATCAAAGCAGCGTGTTTGCAAACTGCAAGGAAGATGAAAAAACAAAAAGACAGTGAAGACTTGATCAACTGCCAATATTCTTCTTTCTTAGCATATGTGTATGTAAATCAAACGCGTGGGTGGTCGATCAGGACTCATGATGGCTATCCTATAGAAGACAAAAGCTCCATTGGTGATCCTCTCACTTAAGACAGCCGGTTTGGGATAGTTGAAATTCAGAATGTCAACAGGCGTAACGAGATGTAAAATTCTTATTATTCTTGTTAAAAGAGGCCCGAGTGCTTGTATTTGCATTTATTATATTGTACTATCGATAGAAATGACTACTTATCCATATAAGTCAGAAAAACGATTTTCAGTTTAAAATACATCGTATGGAAATGTGACAAAGCTCTTGTCATATAGAAGAGTCACACCTAGGAGATATTAGAGAAGAATGTACTTTATGAACTACTTAGGGATCCTGTTATCGAACCTTCTACCGAGGCCCAGGATGAATATATGAGAGACCAACTATTTTGGTTTCCTGGCAAAAGATGATTGGAAGTTAAAAGTTCATGAGAGATATTTTTTATTTCATGTTCATAACAAGTCTATTTCGATCTTCACAAAAATACATTAATAGCGACATTATTATAAAATACTGCAATAAGAATTCTGATTAGGTATTGATTTGTCAATTTACATAGAATGCTAAAGAATTTGCTGTTTTCTTCATCATAGATGTAACTTTGAACAGCAATACTAAGATGTAAGACATAAGTTGTATCTTATAAATCATTACATACTCTTATATTATATTTTTGAAATGAATCACATCAATGACTAAATCAGTGTGCACCAGTTCATAGAAAAAGGTATATTCTTACGATTCTTTAATATGATTGACATCAACTTATGGACAACCTAAAAAAATATTAATGACACTATAGTAGTAATTTTTACCAAGGAAGAAGGATATAAACATTACCATTCTCTGACTGCTTGATAGGTAATAAAAGCAATTCGCTACATTATGAGAAAATACATAATATATATAAAATTTCGTAGCTTGTAAAAGCAAATAAACAAATCAGAAAAATGAATGATCATTCTAATTTGATTCTCGTTTGTTTGATTATTTCTGTTAATGTCATTATTTTGATTCCAAATAAGATTTGAGAATCATATATTTATGGAAGAAGTTAATAGAACAGTTTCATTAGGGAAATAATAGAACATTTCTCCCCCCCCCCCGCTCCCGCCGCCGTTGACAACCCGATCCCTTTTTAAAAATTTAACATTTGCAATAAAAAATGAATATATTTTTGTGCTAAAGCATAAATTTAAGTCGACCTCTAGTTTATAAAAAAGGAAGTAAATTAACGTGAGGAAAAGTAAAAAAAAAACCTTTGGAAAAAAAACACAAAAAGTTAAGAAATTAACCAAAAATAAATAATCCAGTAGTTACACGAATTCAAGCAGACAACCTTCAACATATATACGTCCGAGACTTTACCCATTAAGCTACAGCCAACAGCTGAAATTAGATGATTGTATTTCCAATATTTAAGCTAAAAGCGGAAATCCAATGAAAACAATGCCAAACATCTCGAACATGAGGGAGGGGGTAGAATTGGCCCTGAAAATATCCCAATCATACGGTTATTGGGTCTCTGAATACGACGGCGAAGTCCGTTTGTCGATCTGACCTTCCATTCGGGAGTTGTGAGGGGAAGACAGACACTGACGGACGGACAGGACAAAGTAGTACCGATTTTGGTCGCTATCACAATAGCTCCCAAATGGGTCGCTAAAAATAACTATGAAAGTTTTCTATATTTAATTATTGCAATATAAAGTTTCTTCCGTTTCTGGAAGCTTCTAACATTTACATTTTTAAGCTTTCAACTTTACAAAATGGGAAAAGACCAAATTAGTAGAAGTAAGTAGATTGGACGCTAACCACCATCCCCAATCATTTCCGAAGTCATTGTCTTCCCAATAACTTCAGTTGCCCTTGAACAGAAACTGAGTGGAATTTGCTACAAGGAATCTCTTTATTGAGACTGGCTTGTTTCAATCACCAGAATAATCCATAAAAAGCCTCCCTCCTACAATATTGAATATTTATCTTCCTAATCTTAACAACTTTGCTTGGAAAAATTTAAATGAAACAATTTATTTTAAAACTGTCTTGAACTTGGTCTTCAACTTGATCATGTTTCTTTGAATTTTTATTATAAAATATGAGTTGTGTTTTAGTTGCTATTTGCGAAGAGTCTTATTGAATTCTGAGAATAATAAAGATTGTAAACGTTTGAAATTAGTTTATTAGTTAACTTGATGAAAAGTTTTACTTAAAAAATAAAACAAAAATCAATGAAAAGAGTAGTAACTTTTATTACATGCAGCATTTATCAAATATTTACTATTCGTATTTCAATGCAATTATATTTTGAATACTTTTCGACGTTAATTAGAATTTTACTTCAGGAATGATGCACTTGAGACACTTTTCATTTCATTTTGTTAGAATTATTAACGTGCAATGATAAAGTTTTAAAAAATAAGCATATTATAGAAGCACATATTTACAATTAAAATAAATTTAAAATAGAATTAAAACTTAGAAGTTTTAGATTTCAATCAGAGAAGCCTTTTTTCAATGGAGGATTACTGTCTTGTGTTCGTCTCCATTAGAAAAAAAGCCCTAAAAAAAATTGGAGACCTGAAACGTCGTAAGTGTTAATTTCACGTTTAATTATATATATGTGCTATTATGGTATGCCTAATTTTTTAAACTTTTCATCTTAATTGAAGCCATTGAAAAGTTTTTGAAATGGAATACGAAAATTATTTCATTTGTGATTACTTCGGTTCACGAGATTAAGTTTTTGAAGAGGACTTTTTTGTTGATCACTTAGAAAAAGAAATTTGTAGTTGGCTGATAATATTCAAAATCCCACATAGTTGAATGAATATATTCTTTTATTTAGAAGTAATGAAATCGTTCGTTCAATGTGTTTTGTTAAATAAAACAAAACTGCCAGGAAAGAAATCAGAAAAAAATGCCTTATTCTCTTCCTTAAATTAAATTTCTCTTCAATTCATTGTAATATTCAAACGTTGGTAAATATTTTTCTCTGTAAATGAAACTAAAGGTTCTCCAAACATTATATTGACCGCACTGATTCTGTTTTAAATGTCTCTGCTAACTTCTCTGCTAATGATCCAGCTCTCCAGTGAAAGCTCTTTATTAAGTTCAGTTAATTTTCTTGCTTTTCATATCATTGCAGGACTCACGAATGATATCAAATTGAATGAAACGAAGAAATTTTAATGACAATAAACCTTCATAACTTCCTCGACAAACTATTTGGAATTCTTAATGGAGGATTGTTATTGGTGTAAAATTGATTGTTAACTGCTTACTTACGAGTTTCCTAAATAAGAAATCCATAAAAGATAATTTTAAAGTCTCATCAAATACCAATTTTTTCTTGATTTCATGTCTCTTTCTAAAAAATTTTATTATTGTTATGTGGGAGTTGGAAGCGATTAAAAACACTCAAGAAATTGTCAAAATAAATTAAGAAAAAAACCAACGATAAACCTCAGATTTTGTTTTTAAGTGAATTTATTATTTTTGGCTTGTTTTGCAGGTCGTGCTGATGCCATGAGGAAGGTAGCTGGTTTTGAGGCAGATAAGTTTGATAGATTCATGAGTCGGTATTATTGTAAAGACAAGTGCGCAGACCAAGTTGGACGGCCAAACGTGGCTATTTCTGCTGAATATGACTCCAAGAACGTCCAATGCAAGTGTTTCTATACATAGTGTGTGTTCGGTGTCTCATATTATTCTTCATTTTTTTTAAAAAAAATATTAATCGACAAAACTTATTAAAATTGACTAAAAGCTACTGTCAAAAATATAACGAAGACTCAGCAGACATGTTGGGTGAGAAATCTTAATTTGTTGCTTTTTGTGAGTTATTCAGTTAATTACAGAATTAGAAATGATTTGTGTTGTAATTGGATTCTTGGCTAACAAACTGAATCCAATGTTAATTTAAAAGAATCAGAATAGTTTTCAATATGGTTGGTAATCATTAACAAAGTTTCATTTAAAACATATATCTTGGATGTTGTTTTGTATGAAGATCTTTCTTGACAGTAGATTTTCATTGTTTATAGACAAAATGAAGATAATGCACAGTTAGCAAAAGAAAAGCACTTATTTTTTTATAATTAAGTGGTTTAATTCATTCTGTGGTGAAACAAACTAAACAAAGAAGAATCCTATCATTTATTATCTTCCTCGATTAGTCAGCAATTTTTCTTGGAAATAAGTGTTCAATTCTGAATCAAAAGGAGTTCAATTGTAATTCGATCAAAATGAAAGATGTAATTCTTATAAATCAATCATGAAAAATCAATTATTGCCGATTTCCATAATAAACAAATAAAAAAATATTTTATAAAAGAGAAATTAGTAAAAATCTATAATCATGGGGTAAGGTTAAAAAAATGCAGTTTTAATTAAGAACTACAAGTTTATTACAATCAATAAAAATTAGAAACTTGTTTTTGACAGAGTTTTTTTTATTCAAATTATTTCTTTGGCTGATTAAGATATCTGTAAATGTCTTAAAGTATAAAATTTTAGAACTTCTATTTTAAACAGATCAAACAGGAAGTGAAATAATGTAATTAAACTGTTTTAATCTGCAGATAAAAACTAATTAAACATAAAGATCATTACGAACCTTTTACACCTACATTAACAATTAAAATTAAAAAACAATGCTACGTTTCAAAGTTCCAGTATTTGAACTTTTTCGTCAGGTAATACGGGACAAAAGTGGAACCCTCACAACCGATGAACATTCGACAGCAAAAAGATGGGTCGAATATCTGACTGAGCTTTATGACGATCCAGAAAGACCACACATGCCCGAGGTATCCCTAAAAGAGTGTGTGAAGGGACTGTTACCAGAAGAAATCACCAAAGTGTTACACTCGCTGCCAAATAACAAAGCACCAGGAATGGATAGGGTCACAGCAGAGCTTCTAAAAGCCACCGACGGAGACATAAAAGAAAAAATAGTAAATACATTCATAGACATGTATGACAAGGCACAGCTACCAAAAGAATTCACAAAATCCAGATGTATTTTGTTACCAAAGAAGGCTGGAACGATGACATGCGAGGAACACCGTACACTCTGCATGATTTCTCATGCATCCAAAGTACTGCTAAAAACCATTCAAAATAGAATATCTCCAAAGCTGACCCCTGAAATAAGCGAGCAACAAAATGGCTTTGTACAGAATAAAGGGACATCCAACGCCATACTCACCTTGAACCTACTGAAAGAAAAATGTATCAATATGAACCGACCACTTTATGTGTGCTTCGTGGATTTTCATAAAGCTTTTGATAGGGTGAAGCACAAATTGCTGATGGAGATCTTAAAATCCACATCGATAGACAGCAGAGACGTTGAAATTATTTCAAAACTCTACTGGAACCAAAATGGAATACTTGTCACTAAGAACGGAGAACATCAATTTCCTATTAAGAGAGGGGTGAGACAAGGCTGTGTACTATCACCATTACTCTATAATATTTATAGTGAGAGACTTATGCGAGAAGTAGAAAAAGTTCAAGCAGGCATATGGGTAAATGGAATGAAGATTAACAACATTCGATATGCAGATGACACAAGCTTAATTGCAGGATCAAAGAAGGGCCTTAAACGAATTCTAAAAACCCTTATTGAAAAGGGCAAAAAATATGGCTTAGAAATTAACAGTGGAAAAACCAAATGGATGTGTATTTCCAGAAACAACACGCAAGACACTAGCCAAATTATAATAGGCGGAAAAACGATTAAATATGAAAAATGTTACACCTATCTCGGCGCGAAGATCCAAGATAATGGAAAACTAGATATGGAATTAAAATGCAGGATAGCAATGGCTAAACAGGCCTTCTGGAAAAATAAACACATTTTGAAAGGAACAACAAACACCCGAACAAAACTGCGACTAATACAGACATTAATATGGCCCGTTTTTACTGATGCTTGTGAAACATGGACGCTAACCAAGACACATGAGGCAAAGGTGGAAGCTTTGGAGATGTATTTTTATCGAAGAGCACTCAAGATTCCCTGGACTGATCACATCACAAACAGGGAGGTCTTGCAAAGCATGGGAACAGACAGAAAGCTGCTCAAATCAATTAAGATGCGCAAAATGAAGATGACCGGGCATATACTCAGAGGATCGGCAGGCACCAATCTCTTAACCACACTTGAAGGCAAAATCCAGGGGAAACGACCGAGAGGACGGAGGCGTCTAGCGTATATGGACAACATAAAAAAGTGGACCTGTATTGGCTGTTATAGTGAAGTGAAAAGAAGAGCAGAGGACCGCAATAAATGGAGATCTCTTGTTCACACCCTCACATGAGGACGACACCAGATAGATAGATAGATAGATAGATAGATAGATAGATAGATAAAGAAAACAAAAATGAATTTTTAAGTTGAAATAATGAAACTTCTATGAAACCCGTACAAAGACCGAAATATAGAACAAGGCAAGAAAAGAAAGAAATCGATTATAAAGAAAAACCTTTAATCTCTTAAGCACTCTGTAAGATATTTTTATGAAATAGTTGAACGTAGAATTTTCTGAACAAAGTAGAGGAAAGTATCTTAGTAGTAAAATGTCATAGTTATTAAACAAACAATTAAGTTTCAAGACGTTGAAGAGAGAAAATACAAACTAATAGAAAGTGTTGATAAATAGATGGTCCTGGAATGGAGACACATTTTCAATTGCTGGTTACAATTGCTGGTGGCAAAATATTGTAATGGTTTTTTGTGAGAGAGACGTTGAGATGGAAAGACAACGAGTCAAGTTCTGAAAATGTATTGAAATATTTATTAAATGAAAAACGTTGGATTTTATATATTTTACATAAATAGATTTGATTGGGTAGCTAACTAAAAATATATTTAATGATTGGATAAAAACAACGGATTTAAATGAACTAATTCAATGCCTGTAACGGAAAAGAATTTAAAAATAAACAGAATATTAGTAAGGAAATGCAAAGGAATAAATAACGTTTAATGATAAAAATGAATACAGATAAACACAGATAAATAATTTCTACAAAAACACAGATAAATAAATGATTTATAAAATCATTTTACATATAAACTGCTACAATATTAGAAATTAAAATATGTTAAAAAATCGTTTAATATCGTAAACAGTGTAAATATACATAATACATAGTTAAAAATGTGTGTTCTGACTTGAGAGATGGTCTGATTTTTAATATGCTATTTCAACTTCAGCACTTTTTGAAACTTTGTCCGCTAAGAAAAAGAAGGACCGAGAGGTCACCAATATTGAACATCCTTTGGGCATATGGTAGCCTTTAACCTGGCCCTGATGGCGGCCAAACATTATTAAAATTAATAAATACTAATTAACACTAGAACTCTATTCGTATATGTTAAACATAATCATGTTTTATATTCGTGATAGAACAGTAATTACGTATATTCAAGTAGCAACTTCTATAGAAAGGAGAAATTATGAAACGCAGTTTCTGGTAAGTCGTTATTTTTACCAGATTGTGGAACTTCATAAAAGAACTCTTTTTATTAATAATTATCAGACATGATGTGCGTAATTATATTAAAGAAGGACCAAACACACACAATAAGTAAAAATAAATACTTCATTACAAAAACGTCATGACATGTTTCGAGGATCGTAGTCCTCCTTCAGTAAACTCTTCTTCTTAAAACTTCAGTAAATGGTGAAGCTTATACACTGTCCGGCCACTTTCATAGGTATATCTACCTAGTAGTATGTTGGGCCTCATTAATCCTCAAAACAGCCTG
The DNA here is from genome assembly GCA_023159025.1 of Thereuonema tuberculata. Classification (NCBI taxonomy): domain Eukaryota; kingdom Metazoa; phylum Arthropoda; class Chilopoda; order Scutigeromorpha; family Scutigeridae; genus Thereuonema; species Thereuonema tuberculata. The sequence continues at coordinate 284,352 of JAFIDM010107131.1, read as the reverse complement.
AATGGCATGGATTCCACAAAATGCTGAAAACGTTGTCGAGGTATTGTGTACCATGCAGTCGTGAGTGTGTTACTCAGTTCCTGAAGATTTGATGGAGATGTAGGCCTGAAGCGAACAACCCGTTTCAGATAATCCCACAAATATTTAAATCGGGCTTAAATCCGGAGGCTGAGCGGACCACTGCAGCAAGGAAAGGTCATCGTCATATTCCTCAAACCAACCCATAGTGATTTGGGCTTTATGCATCCGCACATTATCCTGCTGGAAGTAGCCATCTGCATCAGAAACTGTTAACATGTACGGTTGCACTTGGTCACCTTCGATGTTTAGGTAGGCTTTAGCATCCTGACATGCATCCACAGCTATTAATGGACCCAACTCGTGCCAGGAAAACATCTCCCACACCATGGCACTGCTCACCGGCTTGAAGAGTTGTTGTGCGACATGACCGGTCCAGATATTCAAGTTTATTTGCGCACAATTCTGTGTCTGAGATCAACATGACGCAGCAGAAACTTAATTAACCTTACCAGTCGTCGATGGTCCAGTATCGGCGTTGCTTTGCCCACGGAAGGCGTGCGCTCCTGTTCTTTGCTGATTACAAGGTTATCCATCGAGGCTGTAGGCTGTTGTAGCCCTTCTGCAACAGGTTACGTCTAGTGCTGCGTTCTGAGATGATTTGCTGCGCACCGCTGTTGAAGTCGGACGTCACTTGGGCAACTGTGACCAGTCTTCTGGCTTGCCCAATTCTTGACATCCTCCTCCGACCTCTATCATCAACGAGCAATTTTCGTTCACAGGAATTTCGCTGACTCGGCGTTTACTGTTCGTTGCACCATTCCCTACACATCCTAGATATTGTTGTACCCGAAAATTTCAGGAGCAGTACCGTCTCGGATACGCTTTGACCAGCATCTCTAGCTCCGACGATCATGCCACGTTCAAACTCCGTTAGATCACTACACTTTCCCATTATCGTTGTCGTTTGCTTTCTCAACTGATGATGGAAGGTCTGTACTGCTGTATTTATAACCATAGCTGTCCATGTGACTTGCAAATGAATGGAACGTACCATTTGTGCGACAGTAGGGGGATACCTCATAAAGTGGCCGGACAGTGTATAATCACAAATAAAAAAAAAATAAAAATATCTATACAGGGTGATGAATCGGATCATATGCGATGAATCGCACTAAATATGTTGCTGGATGGACACTGTCGTTGCGGAAAAGGCTTCCAGATACAGTCGTGCAGCTTCTCCGCAATTTCCATTTGGTCTTCCGTAAGTGAAATGGATGGCGGCCATCTCTGCATTGCTCTACCTCGTAGCCATGATGTTTTCTAGAACAAGCTGTGGTGATTCTGACTTCTGGAATGCATTCAACCAAATTGCTCCAATTATGTTTCGGGGGGTTTATCCGTTTGTGGTGAAGATGGGGGTTATTGAGCATTACATATCAGGATTAATGTGGAGCAATTTAATGACTCTATGATACGACGTAAAGGCCAACCTCTCTGTATCATTTCATCGTTCATATCTTGAAAATAACGCATATTCAGACCCATGTTTATATGACATTTATTCGTTGTTTTGCATGATTGAATACAACCTTTAAATCTGGCAGCACATTTCAGTTACACCCTGTATATATCGGTGGGTAGACAATTTGGTGGTATGTGGAACTGATCAATTTCGAACAGTTTGCTTTTGTTTTTTTTCAAAATAGGACTAACAAGGGAAGTCCGTGACCTCGAGCGCCGAGAACTCCCGAAAAGAAAATGCGTTTAGAATATAAATATCTCATGCCAAAAACAGTGGTATGAGTCATTCTCATGCAAAACTGCACGTCTAACCATGAGAGACATTTGAAAGATCACCTATTGAAGGTCCAAGAGAGGGACTTTGGTAACTCGAAGTAACAAAATATCGATATAATAGGACCAAAAACACACATATTTCAGTGTCGTGACTATTTTGCTGTATTTCCCTTAAAATAATTACGCTATCTCAGCAACAAGCTTTTCCTACTGATCTGATAGTGCTGCACACCTATTCAGTCTTCAAAGTGCAGTTCTTCAAAATGCACTAGCAGACAACAGCCGAGTTTTGCATGGGAATGATTCATACCACTGATTTTGGCATGAGCGATTTATATTCTAAGCACATTTTGGTGCGGTTCTCAGCGTTCGAGATCACGCACATTCCTTGTAAGTAGATTTTTGATTTCAATTAATAAAATAAAGTTAATATATAAAAATAAAATATTATAAAATAAAGTTTCATATTAAATTTTGGAAATGTGTTTTCTGGCTCCATAAAAAGTAAATTACATTAAATAAACTACATTAATAAGTTACATGAAATAAAATTTAAAAAACATCTTGTTATTGAAATACGTGAGAAATTTTAGCAGCTTGATAGCAACGATGAAAATTAAAAAACGAGAATCAAAACGAAAGCTTACGTTCTATTACATTTGAAATTTCAATAAAAAAATCCAGATTTCCATGCTTTTAATACATATTAAACACAATGAAAGAATTTAATTTTTTGACTCCAGCTAAAATGGCTGGACAGAGTTGTGTAATATTGAGAAAGCTTTTTATTCGTATTCGAACGTAACTTTTGATCACGATTATTATAGCCTTTACCAATAATTTCACTCTTCAAAGGATATTAAGTAGATATAAAAGTGTAATTCTAATGTTTATTACAGAGTAGTACCTGGACTCGAAGTGCTTGGAGGGGGGAGGGGGTTCAATTTAAGGAAAACTTGACCAGAAAACAAGTAGTGATCATGCTTTAAGTTCGACCATAAATAAGTATGGTACTGAAACATGCATTTTTCTCACAAAATGGAACCAGGTAAACTTATTTTGAACGTTAGGCAGCAGTTTATCTACGGGTTGATGAATAATTTTTCCTGTAACCCTGTTTTTTTTTATTTGTTTTCTTCTGTTCTTAGCATATGAAGAAAGTAATCTTTGTGAACAATTAATGGAAGGAAGTATAATTAAATAAGAGAAATTAATAGAAGGAAGTATAAATAAATAAAAGAAATTAATAGAAGAAAGTAATAGAAGAAAGTATATGTCTGGTATACCCATTTTAGGACTTCATTTTGAAACATTTACAGTTATGTTTTTGGTCAATAGCTACTTACTGACAAATTTCTGCTTACAGATAGTTTTACATTCTATTCTACCTCAAAAGAAAAAAAATCAACATTAAAAACTCACTAATAAAAATTAGTGACAAAATTCATGTGCCAGCAGTCCGCCAGACTCGATGAATGTTTTTAAAGCATCAAAAATTCAATCTGCGCATTGAATTATTAATAAATAACCAATTTTCTTTTGAGGCACCACTCCGCTTCCGACAATTATGCCACTAGTCTCAGTAGTGAGACCTCGTTGTTTTCTGGTGACTGTTACTGGCTAATGATCGCCATTGAGGCGAAACAGCTGTTCCAGGATATCATTTGATAAACAATTTGGTCTCGCCCATTTAAATTGCTTCCAAAACTTAAACTGTTAGTGCTGTTGTTCTCCACCTTTATCTCAGTGTTCAGAAGACTAAGAGTGAATGATACTCCGTACTTTTTTGCAGAGAGGGAACTCGGCTTTATGTCTTGAGTGGCAATTTTGAGAAGCTTGGTGGTCAAATAATACTAAGAAGGCATTAAAACCAAAATTGTCGTGTTCATGTTTTCAGTTCGACTGTTAATAATGAACATACTAAGTTCAAAACCTTTTTTAATATGATCTGAATTCAGACAAACACAAGAACAGCGAAATAAAATGTTCAAATATTATACTTAGAATTTAAATGCTCAGTCAATAAATAAGCAAATTAAGAAACTAATATAATAACCATAATCTAACGATATATATCTGGTTTATTATTCAATGGCATTAAGATTGACATGGCAGAAGAAGATCTGATTAAAAAAAAAGTGCTGAAATTTTTATTTTTTAGTGTTTTTTTTTAATATTTTATTTTCTTATTCTTTAATATTTTGCTTTTTTTTTAAAATTCGGGGAAAAACAAAACATGCCTAATACCTTTTATTTTAATATTTAATTTTCATTTTCTTTTTATTTAAAATTGTGGAACAAAAAAAAATATATGCCAAGTATATTTAGATTAACCAATTTTACTTTTTATTTTGTATTTTTAATAATATTTCGTATTACCGTATTGTCCGGCGTATAAGACGACTCGACGTATAAGACGACCCCCAATTTTTCCAATTAAAATATAGAGTTTGGGATATACTCGCCGTATAAGTTTCAGCACCCGGCGTATAAGACGACCCTCGACTATTAAGAAAATTTTCCTGGTTTAAAAAGTCGTCTTATACGCCGGACAATACGGTAATTCTTTAAGAGAATAAATAAAATTGAATAAATTTGTTAGCTCTTTCTTAATATTTATTAACCCTGTAAAGACTCATTTTTATCTGTTGCAGATTTCTGCTTTACTTCTTGATATCAGACAATAAAATAGCTTTTACTCATTTAAAAAAAACACGGCTGAGATTTTCGAACGTTGAGTAAAAGGAGTCCCTTGTGCATCCACATTAATTTTCACGTTTTGCTTCTCCAATACATTATCCAATACATTGTTATCAATATCTCACGATTTCCTTTCTTCTGCGATTACATGATGGACAAATTTCTTCCAAATCTCTTGAGTATTACGTTTTCATCTTCTTTGAACTTGAGAAGCTTATTTTCTGCTTCCACACATGTTTTGGCCTAACTACAAATCATTTCAACGGGATTGAGTTAGAGATAATGAGGATGGCATAATAAAATATGTCCAGCTGATGATATAGTGAACCAACACGACATGAATCATGCTGGATTCTAATCTGAGTCATTCTTTTAAGAGTAACTCTGCCTTCGTCGCACCGGAAAACAAAGTTTCTCCTTTGTTCATCAAACATTCTTCAATTTTTTTATTGATCTTAACAGAATGATATAGTGCGTTGTCAATTACAATAATCGATACGATGTTTGGCAGTTGAGGATTTTGGAACCAATGTTCAAAATGATTTCTATTCCTTTCTTATAACACTAGCCATCAAACGTAAACGAAATGTTTACCCCCGAAACAAATGTAATCAATTCTTATAAATTTAGAGCTGCTGAATGCGAAAATGACAATGAAATTTAAACTTGGCTGTGGTTTATGAGAGATGTAATAGTTGTTGATGTAATATAGCAATATGAACTTAGTGTATTGGTTAATGCCTGCTTCTACTCCGGGCGTCGCTTTGCCTTTCGCTTGTATAGCTGTTGAATCCCTAGCCCATATTCCAACAGTAGTCTGCCAACATGGAAGTGGACCGGTATCTTTTCTCCATCGATGCGATGGCCTCATGGAAACGTTCCCCAAGCTCATCAATAACCATTCTACAGTTATCGAGGAAGAAATCTAAATGGAAATGGAGAATATGTATCTTTAGGGACATATTACAACCAAATTTCTAGTACAGATACAAGTTGTTCTAAATCAGCTCTTTGTAGTTGTCTGCCTTGATATTTCCGAGGAAGTACATTGACACCAGGCGAAATGCATCTTATCATCTTGAATTACACTGTCAAAATTCTTATCATTGAAGAATTTTCTGATCTGAGTACCAACAAAAACTCCCTCTTTGATTTTAGGCTAACTAAGAAGAGGAAAGTTCTCTGTCATTTATTTGAAAGCTGGATCAGTGTTGTCCATGACTTTGACAAGTTCTTCATCAGACCGGGTTTTATGTGTAGGGGCGGTAGCTGGAGTTCTTGCGATTCTACAAGGGGTGGGTGTTTGCACATTCTTCTCAAAATCCCTCTGAATCTTCTTGCAGGCCAGTCTTCTTCTCGTAGTTCAATGTCCTTGGCTGGCTATGCCAATCACATAAAAAACAGCAGAACTTCGTATATCACAGCTGCAGACTAATCAATACAATCACTGAACTCATCACATATATGCCAGCCATACTGGTTGTATTGTAGACAATAGCTGTTTTAGTCTGCGGTAGTTTATTTCGTATAGACAGTGGAACGTCTGACTGCAATGGCTTGAATCTGATTTCCATTATGTAACCACACCGCCTTTAAACTCAATTTCGACGAATCTATGAACAATCTTTATTCTTGCAGATCAGATTTCATTCAAAGGACATTCATCAGGCCATGCTCATCATTGCAGTACAAAAGGTGATCTTCTTTTCGAAAGTAAGCAGCAAATTGCTCATGACAAACACGAAATGAAGTCATTGATACATTTCTGAGAGAAAATTCAATTGTTGAAATCTTGATGCCACTAACTTCGCTTTTTCCTTGAGCAGTTCCAGATCGCGAACAGGATCGTTGAGTTCATCTTGTGTAACCTTATATGGTGCCGAAAATGAACTCAGGTCGACATATGCATCATCATCAGATTCTGGAGTCTTTTAGTTCATCTGCCTGCTGATCGTCTTCTGAATCGGGGAAAAATCTTTTCGGAGGTTCGGGAACTGGAAATTCATCGCTGTGTGACACGGGCAAATAATATAGTCTAGTATGTACCATCTGTTGTCCTTTTTTTTTCTTCGTGAAGCCTCCTGAAGCAGGTGATATCATACAGAAGTAGCAGTCATCTCCATGATTGCTTTGCTGCCTCCATACCCTATGATGTGAACAGCAAAACGTATCGATACTTTACCTCCTTTCAGGTACTTCTGAAGAACTCTAGCTCACTTATTATAGGAAATGTGTGGCGCCGAGGGCTTGTTCTGGTCCGCGATTTTGCATCCGAAATTTTGCTGTTACGCCTTTTTCACTATCGGAGTAACAGCTGTCACTTTTTTTTAGTCCTTTGTTTATTTTTGCCCTTTCATTTTTCGTCCCTTTGTTTTTCGCCATCTTTCTCACTGTTTTACTCTTATTTTTAATTTTTGCGAATTCCTTTTGCATTAGACTCTGTTTCTTCATTCATGTTTATCGTTTCTCCGTCTCCTTTAAACAGGTCTTGAGTTTCGTCTCCTTTAGTTGACCTGTTGCCCCCTTCATTTCTCTTCACTGCTCTGTTTATTTGAGAGCTTCCTTTGCTTTCTTTTACATTGTCTTTGGCCTGTCAATAATCTTCTCCCTTCGTGACCTACCCATCTCTTAGTCGCCTGTCGCTTTATTGGTTAATTTGTGTGTGTTTTAGTGACGTAATCAGTTATTCTTTTCAATTATTTTATCTTTCCAGAAAAATAAATGAGTTTTGGAGTCGGAATTGCTAACCATCGGTTGCAAAAATGTAATCTCCGATTTTAAATAACTTTATTCTCACTTTAGTTTTTATTTTTAACTTTTACGTTATTCTTCCTCTTAAGCAAGGATTTGTGTGAGAACGATAAGTCTGGCGAAAGACACTGTATCTACACAAGGTGTGCTTTACTCTCGACTACTCAAGAATAGCCTATGCAGGAATGTCGAAGTGATCGTTTGGTTACGAACCCGTTGGATAAGGTGGAGCTGCTCCCGACCCAAAGCGAGTCCGCTCGGATAACGCCGTGCAACCGTCTCCTATTGACGTGCTTCTGCGGCCAATCAACCCGCTTGACACAGATGCTAGGAAGGCAGCAGCTAGAAAACTTCACCGGTCGTCGAAGTAATCTCCGAAACAAAGTCAGCATGCCCAGGACTTCGTCCGCCACGGGAATTTGCGAGCGTCAGAAGCTGCTCTTCCCGGGGGGACGGAGCGACCACCCGGCCTGTGATTTTCCGGAACAGTTCTACTACAGTGATAAGTATTTTCCAATGTGCTTCAGTGTGTTAGACCTGTAGAGTGTTTTAGTGAAACTTTCGGACTAATGTGCGTAGTGTGACATCGTGTGCGAGTTAAGTGCAAAAGTGAGATCTCATAGTGCATCGTGAATAGCGAGAACATTCGCAGAGATACTTTGGTAAGCCTATCAACTCTGACTATACACGAAGTGTGCTGACAAGTCTCACATTTCCTTACCGTTTAATTGATCATGTTTCTCTCGAACTTTTCTTAAATGAGAAAACTTTCTAATTTAAGCTAATCCATCTATTTAGTTAACCCTATCTTTAGTTAAATATAGTGTGAAATTAAGAATCCTCTAGATGTGTTTCCCTATCTATTATTGTGTTTATTCAGTGATTAAAGGTTTTGTCTTCTTGCTTTAAACCTTGTGTGATGAAGTTGCTTATTTATCCTTAGTTTATCATATCTTGCAGGTTGTTCGTAATCCTTTAAAACGGAATGGTAGCAGAGGTGCTAATTTAATCCGATTCTCGGTATTTATCATTTAGTAATATTTTCCCATCAATCGATAAGGGATCCGCCCGCTTGATCATTTGATTTTAAATTTTTTTTATTAATATTTTAATATAAATTATTTTTTTCGTGACACAGCTTTTCTCTGTTTTGAAAAGGTCATTTTTCACGAGGCATGGCTACAGCTAGATTTCACAGCAAGGCTCACTTATTACTCACTTATCACTTACACTCCCAATGTATCTGTGTGTGTCAATTCCCAGAAAGTATATTCAACAATGTGCACGACAGAAGGCCTCATTGTCTACTAATCGATTGTATCTTCTTGTGTAAACAATCTGTTTGCGTTCTGAGTACAATAGCTTTACGATACAATAGCTTCTGAGAGTTTCATGATTTGTTAACTGATATAATATGTTGCAATCGAAATATTGTTCGGAAAACAAGATTGAATGCAGCGTTTCCAAATATTACCTATGAATGCTAAGCGGACTGAGTGTGCATACTACACGTATCTAGTAAACTAAAGCCAATCCGTGTTTTTTTATTGTCATTTTTGCTTTTAGCCTCAGAATTTAGTTGAAATTCGTTATTTTCCCATTTCAAGGGCATTTCATTTTCCTATTGGCTACTGTAATCGCAGACACATGGCTTGAAGAATTTCAGGAGTCCTATTTAGAAATCCATTTAGCGAGCGGGACGGGGACCGGGGAGAGGATTTGTTGAAGGATACGGATTTCTCTGAAACCACTTTTGCTGATAATACAGAATTTCACTTGAATATTCTTAATTCTATGTTTCAGTTTTTAGTTTACTTCAAGTAATTTTTTTTGTTTGGAATAAATAAAGCGTTTTTTTACATTGGAAATGCAAGGCTTCCTGAGCGAAGCGATGTTACCTGGCTAGTTCCAGATAAAGTGAAGTCATCTATCTCAAATATCTCCTTCGTTTTCCTATCAAAAAAGATCTATATAGAATTTCACCTCGCTTACGATTTTGAAAATGATGTTTCTCGAAAAGTTAAAAAAATTACGTGAAAGGAACTCAAAACTGAAACTTAGAATTAAGAATATTCATAAGAAATTTCGTATTTCCAGCTAATGCGGTTTCAGAGAAATGCGTATCCTTCAACAAATTCCCCCGCCCCGCTCCCTTATCCCTTTGTATGCTAACACCGAAAATTAGTTGAATTCGTATATTTTAGATTTTGAGAAAGAACACTTATGTCAAATTTCGTGTTTCCAACTAAAGCGGTTTCAGAGATATGCGTACCCTTCAAGAAAGTTTGTCCCCTATTTACACCACATAGAAACAACGAAAACCAGATTAGGAACTAAATTAAAAACATTGAATTAAAAAAAAGGTTACAACAATATTATTTATTCTGTTTCTCGAAATGGTGCTTCCGTTGATGTGTTCTTTAAAACGGAAGTAATACTTTCTTGCGGCATTTCTTTTCGTAGGTTTGATAGACATTCATAATATTTTATCTGTTCAGTGATACTCTACTGACGCAACTGTTCAAGGACCTCCTTGATTTATTTTTATAAAAGTTCACTTTTTTAAAAGTCCAAATGGCTGCAATTGTAATATAAAGAGAAATGCTTCAGGAGAAACATCATTTAAAAAGCTTAACTGAGATTTCCGCTTTAAAATTAAAACAACTGATCATACTACTTAGTTTTACCAAAAAGAAAAACTAATTTAATGATGCCTGAAAATTAAATACTACCATTAAGCATTACGAACTAATGTTTAATTCGTTGCGATACTGTAACTAATGGGCTCAGGCTGTTCAGTGGTGGGATTCAATATTTTCAACTTAGTGTCAGATTTCCTGTGTTGGCTTATTTCAGAAATTAAAAAAGGCTAAAGTGCAAAGAAGGCTAAACCCACCAATCGGAGGTTTCGTAAGGATACATGGCCGACTCCTGATGCGAGTCATGACCGGCTGCAAACTGTTATCTCAAAATCGCAGGTAGCCAGAAGAGGGTTAGTTTTTCTAGTAAAAGATCATGCGAAACCATTTTTACATAAGTTTGCCTGCAAACCTTATTCTAGACACGAAATTAAAACATCAACCATCAACATCCGGCTTATTAAAAGTAGTCCCAAGGCAGCTTTGGAAAAATTGGCCAAAATCAGGGGTACTATAATGTGCATATTAAAGAATTTTAAAAATAAAGCAAATGAAATGGAGGTCTGTAATTATTGATATTTTCCTTGATTTATCAGAAGATAATTGAATGATTACAGTAAACCTACAAACAGCCTTTCAAAATACACAAACCAGAGAACAGAAAAGAAACAGTATTCATGGAAGTTGAATGAAGAAATCATCAGTTTGTTGTACTAGAGAATAAGCAAACTATTATTTCTGTAAGATAGAAATCGCCAGTAATTTCCGATCTTTATCAGGAATATTTTCCTCTTCTGGAAAAAACTGAAGTTTCCCATATTTGATACTTAATATCTTTTTGCAATTCAAGACGCAAACTGTAATTGTTTATTGAAGTAATTCTTTTTAATAATAATTAACGGAAAAAAATACATCCAATGTAAATGAAAAAGGAAAATACTGTAGCTGTTTCCGCCAGTTTTCTTTTTAAAATTAGAAAGAAGGAATCTTCTCTATTGAATTTTTTAAGTAAGTAATTATTTTTTTTTAGTTCTTAATAATTTTTCCACTGCGCATGTCCAATGGCCACAGTGATTGTTTCAAAAGGTAGATCAATTAAACTTTGAAGAAAAGTTTAATTGAATTAATAATTGAAGGGAATTAAAAATAAAAGATTAATTTATTTTATGACTTTATTTAAATAATAATAAATAATGCTTTATTATTTTATTTTCCTTATTTTATTATATTTTATGTTTTAGTATTAATTGTTTAATTCTTGTTGAGAATACAAATTGTAATGCTTCAATTTAAAAACAGAATGTTAGAATCCTCCTCATTTTAATAGTAAGTGAGAGCATTTAGCCAACATATAGAATAATAATAATTTTCAATTAGTAAGAATTGATAATTGTTTACCACCTCACCCTCAATATAATCGGGACGTTCCATTTGCCTTCATCTCAATCCTCTCTAGGTATTTAAGCACTGTCTGCAATAAATGCTTGTCACAGGAGTAGGAATTCTTGTCTTTTAAAGTCAGCAATATATTTTAAGATGTTTAGTGTGGTATTGTTCTGTGCTTTGGCTTTAGTTACATTCGGAGACGAGAAATTCCCTGGTCCTTGTCCCCTGGTCTCTCCATTAACTGACTTCGATTTACAAAAGGTAGGTTAAATCAAAAACGAAAAATTGTTCTTATTTATAAATCTAATAATACCGTAAATTCACCATAATTAAAATGAATTATTCTTTACAAACATTGGTGGAAGACATATTTACTTATTATAATTTTTTCTGTTAATATTCGAAGTTGTTGAAGATGTTCCCAATAACTTAAAGTTACTTAATTATATTATATGATATGTTAAAAATAAACTCATTTCTACGTAGGAAATAACAGGGTTAGTCAGTTCCTTTTAAGTAATTTGTTTCCGTTATCACGGCTGGTTTTAATGAATTGTCAATATAGAATGTATTTCATTTCCATTTTGTCGATTGAAAGTTGTTGGGTTTTTGTTTTTTTCTGAAGTTTTCAGAAAGAATTTGGCATCTGGTTGAAAGTTCCGATTACCAAAGCGAACACTGCATCAAATACACATTCGAAGCTGAATAATCAAAAGCTTTTACCGTGATTGGGATTAACAAGAAAGGTCTAGAATTCAACAAAACCTATTCGTATACCATAAATGAGGGGAATATCACAATGATTGAAGAAGGTTAGTATCTGTGCTTAAACTTCTAGATTAAAATGAAAATGGCAATTTTGAGCTGGTCGTTTCATTTTCCACTTATTTATTTATTTTCTATATTTCATTAGATGGAGATACAGAATCCTTTTTTGTAATCGCTACTGATTATACGAACTACACAGTATTCTACCAATGTGACGAAAAGAAAAATAATATGCACGAAGGTAAGATTTTTAACAATAAAGGCACTACTGAAATTCAGTAATTTTCTTTCAAGTACTATTATACATTGTTTTTAAGTTATAAAATTATTTGAAATAAATTTACTTGATATATTAGAACCTAATTTTCCAGGATAAAAATGTTAGTTTGTTCCTTGAATTTTAGAGGATGTTCTTGTGTTGGTGGGTGAAGACTCGATGATGGAATTAACCACGTTACTTCCTCTTGTGCATGAATTTCTCAAGATCACAACTATTAGCACTCAGGTCTTCAATCCAGTCAACCACAACTGTACAACTACCATTCCTGCTCAAATTCCTAAAATCTAATTTTTAATATCATTGTAAATATTACTTTTTACTTTATTTTAAGTTAAATAAAATTTAAGTTGTTACACTTGTTTTTAAACAATCTTAATTTTTCAGAAATATAATTCATCTAAGTGTAAATAATTACATATTAGAAACGACAACAAATTTTAAACCTTTTGGGATCTCATATATAAAATATATATATAAATTTCGTTTTCATTTAAATTTTGCTGAATTAGACTACAAAAATTTTACTTAAAAATGATTTTTTTTCCCTTCAATTCACTTAAATAATACCGAAATGACAACCTACCCTTCCACTGTTGTAAAATGACCCATTATATCATTGAGGTGGATGAAGATTGAGTTTATAAGGTAGACTACAAAGGAAATTCGTAATTTCTATAAAATTGTCAATCCACGGAACAATTCATTTGTTAACTCTCGAATTTTGTATCTTGCTGTCATATGCAAATTGATATATTAAGAATAATTTTTATACAAAAGATTGAACTGTTAAAACCTTCAACAATTCCTTGCACACAAATACTTGTATCCAAATACAAGTAACAAATATTGTGAATTTAGTTGGAAATGAAAACGGATAAATTTAATAGTTAATAAAAGTAATAATTTAATAGTAATCCTGTAAAACAAATTAAGTCTTCCCCCCCCCCCGTTTATCTTTTGTCCTCCATAAAATCTTAATTTATTCATAACTAAGAATTTTTTATCTCCTCGCAGTTACTACAAACAAAAAATAAATAGCGCAGAAATGTACATTAACATTTCGGATCAAAATGTTGGATTACTACCGATAATTCGGCTTGTAAGGGGCTCAATGCTGTAATGTTTCTTTAGTAAAATATCATTAGAAGAAATACGGGCCCCCTCCTATCCGAAGTAACCTATCTACGATCAGATTAAAACTTTCTAAGCAGGATAAAACAGAAAAAGAAATGGGGGGGGGGGGGAAATGCCACATGTATAATTTAAATTGGAGCTTCTATATTCATAAAATGAAAATCTAATCAATTTATACGGGTAGTACCCAAGTATAGCTGTTGGACTGGAATTGAAGCATTGTTGTATATAATGTTAAAGGACTAAAATTCAGAGGTCTATGTATAACAACTTCTTCAAATATTCCCCCCCCCCCCCCCGCACGCTAAGGACCTCAAATTATAGAATGAGTTGTAATATTGGATTACGGTATTAATTAGGTTATAAAGTCTGGCTTCCATACATGAAATTCGTAAGCATATATAATATGGCGAAATATATATATAGCCGGAAAGCAATCTGAAATTTGAAAAATCCCAATACAAATTTCAAATTACTGTTTCTATGGAGACACAAACCAATCGTGTTTTTACATCTTCAGCGGCACCAGTGTAAAAAATCATAACTAAAATTTAGAAAACAAAAACTCAATATTAAATTGCTTTTATCGTACATATTCGTTTTTTATTTCTTTCGTTTTTTATATATTTTTTTTATATCTCATTATTTATATTCTTTTTTTATTTTCTTTTTCTGAATTTATTAGTTTTAAATAAAAAAAAAATATGTAAAATGAAAAACGGAAAAACGGTGACAGTTATCATATCAAACTCAAAACTTTCTAAAAAAGGATTTAATCCTGAGTTGTCATAAGATAACTTAAATGATTAGAAACCAACTGATCCTATCTAGAAGAATTAAAATGATTAAATAAAATTATGAAAAAAATAAAAAAACAGATTTTTAACTTTATATTTTTTATAAATTTGAAATTTAAATTTATTCTGAAACTGAAAAATTATTATTTATAAATTCTTTAATAAGATAATTTAAATGCAGTAAAAAATCTTCAAATTTAGAGTTGATATCAAGATATTTTTTTGAGTTCTACTATAAAAATATTTTTAAATAGATTTAAACTTACATTACTGGTAAATTTATGAAATATATTAATTTTAAATGGAAATAAAAATGTTTTATTAAATAATTTAATATATGGAATTTGTTGATTAAAATATATTCATAATTCTAAAAATCAACAAATTTAGAATTATTATTAGTTTTTTGTAAGTTAATAAAATTTTTAAAAATTTTGTCTTTTTATATAATCACTCGTAAAATTTTTATTAAAAATAATGAAATCATCTATATATCTAAAAACTTTACATTGGAAATGGGTATTAATTTCCAATTTAAAATTTTAAAACAGTAATTTGAAAGTTGTATTGGGGGATTTCAAATTTCAGATTGCTGTCAGGCTTATAAGTTTAGTAATATAAGTTAGTATAGAATATAAGAATAAAATTATCTAAATTGCAAATGATTGATTGACATCTTTGCATTGCAAAATTCGAAGCCGCCACTTTGAGTTTGGCCTTTTTGATATAACTATATATATATAAATCCAATACACAAAACTTGAATTGACACTATTCAAGTTTCGTAATGCTAATATTTCATTTAATAATTTGCAATTTTGAATTCAGAATGTAAAGAATATAAGAATAAAATTAACTTACATTACTAAACATATAAAATTTGCCGGACAGCTTTCTGAAATTTAAAAACCAATTAATTTCAAAAAACTGTTTCTGTGTAAGTATTAACATTCGAATATACAAACACGTCATCAGCGGCATCTGGTGTTGAATTTTTTGAAACTAAGCTAAAATTTAGAAATCACAAAAGCGCTTTATTATAAGAAAATTGCTCTCTTTTTAATATTTTTTTAGGTTTAAAAAAAAAAAAAAAAGATATCTTACTATTAACTCTAAAATAGATGATTTTTTGAATAATTTGAATTATCTCATTAATGAATTTAAAAATAATAATTTTCCAAACAAAGTTTTAAATACTTATATTACTCGATTTCAAAAGAAATTTAAATTTCAAATTTACAAAAAATATAAAATTAAATATATTAATTATTTTATTTAATCATTAATCTTCTAAACAGGACTTGTTAAATTTTGATCATTAAATCCTCTATTTGAGGAAGTTTTGAGTTTGAATTGATAACTGTCATCTTTTCCTTTTAATATTTTGAAGTATGTTTTAGGAAATTTTCTGTGTATGTTTGAGGAATAAATGATTTTTCTATGTATGTATGTAAAATAAATGTTTTTTCTATGCATGTATATAAAATAAAATTTTTTTATATGTATATATACGTGAGAGGTTTTTATACATATAGACAAAAAAAGCATATAATTTAAAAGATAATTTAAAAAAATTAAATATAAATTAAAAAAAAACCTAAAATATTTGATTGCTTTAATATGGAATTAGTTGTGCTGCATATCATTCTAAATTTACCTGTTTTGTGAATTTTTGGATTTAAAAATAAATAATTTAGATTTTTATTGATATTAATTTTCTTATATTTAAGTGTTTTAAATTGTGATTGAAATTTAGAAAAACTTTTATCTAAATTGTTTAAAATAAATTCTTTAGTTTTAGTAATTTTTAAAAATACCGTTTGATCATTTAATAATTCTTTAATTTTGTAAAAATAAAATTGTTTTCAAATGATAGCTAAATTGTTGTGTGCCTTGTCTATAGTTGTGAAAATATACTTATCTTGATATGTTGATCTAGTTTTTTTGATTTTGTGTAATTTAAATTTATAATCTATAGCATTGGTAACCCTGTCATATGAATGATGTTGTATGTTATTGATTTTGGATATAAGATTTTGTTTCCATTCTATAAAATTTTGATAACATAAGTTATATTTATAACTTATTTTTAGTATAAAATTGTTTATCTTTTGTAAATATATTAAGTAATTGTTTATGTGTTTTTTAATTACGAAGTCTATAATTTATATCTAAATTTAAAAAAAAATTTAATTTAATATTGTCTATAAAATTAAATTACCTGTGACGATATGTGAATTCCATTTGTATTCGTCATCATATAGTTTACAATTAAAATTTAGATTAGAACTAATATTAGAACTAAAATTTCTAAATTTTAACTTAGTTTCAAAAAATTCAACACCAGATGCCGCTGATGACGTGTTTGTATATTCGAATGTTAATACTTACACAGAAACAGTTTTTTGAAATTAATTTGGTTTTTAAATTTCAGAAAGCTGTCCGGCAAATTATATATATATATAAATATATATATATTATAATATTTATATATATATATATATATATATATAATATAATAGGCCTATAGCTATTTACTTATTACAATACAAAACATGATTAATTTCTTCCATCGTTTAGTTTCCAATAAAACTGAATATGATGCATGTATGGAATTCCAAATTTATGTTCTAAAAATACTGCAATATTTGAAATGAACATAAATAATCGCCAAGTTATTAATTAATTACAATGTAAGATAAGGTGAACAACCATTTTAAACCATGTGTACGCAAATTGTTAAGCTATTTATTTGATAAAATAAATGTGAATACCGTAGTTAGCGACCTAAAACCATACTGCAACTTTCTTTAGCTGCGTCTCTGGTCATCAGTTTGGAGCTGAGGCCTTATGAGGTGGATATCCACCCACAGTCGAGAAGGTTCAGTTTGACCATGTATAGCTGAAGAGAACATGATAGAAGAGATATTTATAATTAACGTGTATATATTAAAGTATGTGTGTACGTGTGTATAAGAACTAATTGTACCTGATGGTGTGTGCGGAAGGAGTGAAATCGAGCCGGGGCTCTCATAGGAGGTAATCTTGCGAGATTGAAGCTCGTTTTTGCCCCAGCTCTCCCAAATAGAATTCTACTGCAACTCATTAACGCTCTGGATGCCGGGGTTGCCACCGCACACAGCAACTATTATCCGCTCCCCTGCTGCTGCTATCACATCAGGTATAGCGGTGGTGTCGATAAACATGGCAGCTTCACAAGAGAATTTCGAATCAAACGACAAAAACAAAATTCGTTTCATCGATCTGCTGAAAACGAAAATGGAAAACCATAACATTCGAGTACTGCAGGCAGAGGATGATGCTGACAGGCTCATCATCACTACAGCTGTCACTCTTGCCTCTTCATATGATGTAGTGTTAGTCGTTGGCGAGGACATCGACATGTTGATAATGCTCACTATGAACTCACACCAGCGTGAGGTATGTTTCAAGAAATGTGGAAGAAACAAAGCTACCAATGTCATCTATTCCAGCATCACCTCATCAAATTACACATTAAAACCGGATCGTTTCCTTTTCATCCACGCCTTCAGTGGTGTAACTCGACATCCTGCATCTTCGGCCAAGGGAAATTGATAATGTTCTAAATGCATTACAAATACTCGAACCTCGATAAGGATGCTGCCAGTTTTCTTGACACCACCTCTACACCTGATCAGATAGCAGCAGCAGGGGAGCGGATACTAGTTGCTGAGTACGATGGCAACCCCGACATCCAGAGCCTTAATGAGCTGCAGCAGCACCTATTTGCGAGAGCTGGGGCAAAAACGAACTTCAATCTCGCAAGATTACCTCCTACTAGAGCCCCGGCTCGATTTCACTCCTTCTGCACCCACCATCAGGTACAATTCGTTCTTATACTCAAGTAACCACTTACTTTAATATGTACACGTTATTTATAAACATCTCTTTCATCATTTTCTCTTCAACTATACATGTCGAATTCTGTTACAGGTGCAGAAATGGCTGGGAGCCAAACTGAACCCTCTCGACTGGGGGTGGATATCCACCTCACAAGACCTCAGCCCCAAACTGATGACCAGAGACGCAGCTCCACAACACCTCTTGCGGATTATTTCGTGGGGCTGCACGAGGGATTGTGGGAACGCGTGCAGCTGTAGGAAGGCAGGGCTGAAATGTTCTTTCGTCTGCCGCAATTGAAGCGGGGCCTCTTGCGACTGTTTTGCACTCCCCAGAAAGCGACGATTTGTCAGATTTAGAAATGCTGGAGACTGTATTTTGGGGTGACATCAAAATTTCAACTGCAGACGTTCCCAGTGAGGAAACCGCCGATGCGCAACCGGGCTCTTCCAAAAGAGCGAAATGTTCTTACTTGTCTTCTGTTTTTTATTATTATCACTGTCAATTGCAAACATTAGCTTTTAAGGATCATTATTTCATTTACTTTGTGTTATTTTATCACATATTTGATTGCTTTTCTGAATAGCATCAGCATACAAGATCGAAATTTCCACAGAACATCACATTATTGCTCACATCACATTATTCGCAAAACTCACTAAATTTTGAAACGCTGTATTTCGGAAACTATAAGGTTCATATACATGGTTCTGGTCTCAAACTGTAGGAAATTTCGTGTTCTTTAAAAATGCGCAAAGTCATTATTATCACAACAATACTCCTTCAGGGTTAAAATCGCCAAATCCTGAAGAAGGGTCGAAAATTTCGCGATTTTTTCGATTTTTGCCAAAGTTGCGTTCGGCGCTCGAGGTCGAAAACTTGGATCTTACATTGGGATAACATCATAAGCAATTCAGCAAAATTTCAGAACTACCCGATCTGCTGCACGGTCTGATGTACAAAGTTACTGGATTAATAGTAAGCAGGTATTATGTAGATTTGAATTCAGAAAAGGACTTACCTGGACAATTTTCTAATCTATTCAAATCAAAGGCAATTCCAAGAGATGTCAAAAATATTCATGAATAATCTGAGTGAATTAAGAAACAATAGGACAACGCAACAATCACGTTCAAGTAAAGATGAGACTCACATAATGCGAAGGGGTATCAATTGTTGAACAATAAACGGGCGTGCAGTTGCAGTTGTATTGTAGGACTGATGTTTGTTGAGTCAAGGAAGAAGAACGAAAACATGGCGGTAGACGACAACAGATATGGAAATGTTCGGAAGTCTTATTAGCTGAAAGATACGAGGGAATCACGAAGTTAAACATTCCTCGTTTCTGGGAATAAGTGTGGCATAACGGATAGAAGTTCGACCAAAGTGAAATAGGTTAAAAGGATGAACCTAGTTTCAACGATCGTCTACAATGGGATTCGAAAGGCAACGAATCTGATGACAACGTCAACCAGGTATTGAAAGTCATTCGACGTAGGACGTTTTGACGAAGGGCGATAGAACTTCGGAATAAAGTAAGTGAACTTTGCTACTTTATCACACGGACGGGAATATTGGAACATGAACATAGATGTCATCTGATTTCTTCAAGACGTACAGAAAGATAGACATTAGTAACGTTTACGAAGATAAAGACTTAAGGAAATAATTCAAGTGTGCACAAAGTTAACACATACAAACTTTTCCAGTTATTACATTTAGGAAGAATGTCTAGGAAGGCTTTAAATGGGTAACACAGAAAGACGTAGAAACATACAGGTGAAACAGTGTTAATAATTCTCATGTAAAAGAAAGTTAAAACAGAATATATTTAGATTCGTTTTATCAATACGCCTTTGTTTTCTTTACTACAAATTAGCTACACCATAAAAGTTATCTTTAGCTCGTTATACGATCATTCTCTGCTGGAGAAAAGGTTTCCAAAAACATCTCCTTTACATGTGTTAGATAGCGTTAAGTCACACCCACTATTTATCGGTGTCGTTAGTTATTTCTACATATTAAATAGAAAAGATAGCCGTTGGGCATACGTGGAGAATGGATGGAAAGTGCTTGCCAAGATCCAGGGATTAAACTTCTCTGTAGGGAATATGTCCGCCTCGAACTGGATGCTACAATCACAATGTCGTGGCAGCCTCATCACCAAGTTATGATGATTGGTGATGAGTTCCTGGGCCGATTGTTCCACTCCTTGAGAGCATGCATGAGGTCCTGTTTGTTTTGTTTTCCGGCAAGGGGCTTCGAGCTGTAATTCGTCCCCACCGTAATATCCAATACTTATTCAATGAGGTTGAGGTCTGAAGAGTGTGCAGGCCATTCAATTCGACTGATATCTTCGGTCTCAACGAGTCTCCACTGCTTTGGTTCGAAGAGGCTTTGCGTTATCATTAAAAAACTGTACAAATAAGCCTACAATCCAAAGTTTGAGATCGATGCACCTATTATTTATCAATTTATAGCATTTTAAGACAGTATATTAAACAATTACGTTAATTTTTTTAGATACTCCATTATTTAGCTATTGATTTATTACAATTAAAATTTATTGATTTACACAAATAAGTAAGGTATGAAACAATAAAAAAAATTATGAGGTTTGTATTCAGAAGATATTAGTTTTTGAGAATAAAAGTATATTTTTCTTGATTTCGTTTTCGCAAAATTAAAACAATAAACCAACAGAAAATTACGAAAAAGATTTTACACAAAGATTTAAAGGAAAGTAGGCTTTGAGTTCTTTGACGAACTTGCTTTTATTAATTTTATTTTCTCAAATTTACTTAGAGAGTACTGTAAGTATGCATGAATTTATTCCTGCATTTAAACGAAATTCGCATTCGGCATTGATATTATTTATTTTGAGCTATATTTATATGTAAAGTGAGTTATATGTAAGATTATTTAACATTTCACAAGGTTCAACGAAATGTCATCTTCCAGTAGTTCCACTACGAAATAAATCTTCATTTGTTTTTGTTGTATTTCTGATTGAAACTGATGGAACATTGAAGCTATATGCAGTACCACTAATCATAAAAGTTAATTGAAACATAACCAAGAAAAGCATAAAAGAACTAAAAAGATTTTGCATCCTCACCTATGATCGGTGAGAGTTTGGTATTGCCGTTTCATTCTCTTTAGGCTTCGTCAGTCAAGCAAACTCCACCGATGACAGGTAAAGAAGGTGCAAAAGGTAAAAGATCCTTCTCTCGCTCCCGAGAGAGAGAGAGACCCTACAAAAGAAAATACAACCAACAATACAATGATACAACAGGTATTGTTGACTTGCGGATCGCTAAGTTCAAAAGGAATTTGAGAAATGCGTAAAAGAAAGCATTTAAACACACTAGTTTAAGTAATAAAGGATTTAACGTGCCAAATAATTCAACGAAATATAACCAAGGAAGGCACAAAAGAAACTAAAATGATTTCGCATTCCCCTCTATCATGGTGAGAGTCTCGGACGGCCGTTTCGTCCTCGCCGGTTTTGCACCTTCTGAGCCTGCCGTCGGTGGAGTTTGTCTGGCTGACGAGTCCTAAAGAGGACGAAACGGCCGTTCACTCTCACAGGTGAATTTTTTGTAGTTTCTTTTGTGCCTTCCTTGGTTATCTCTTGGTGAATTAATATGCTCGTTAAATAATTATATACATGTTGATTATCTAAAGAATTCTAACCCCACTTTAAGTAAAAACAACAAATAATGTATTCAAAATGGATACTTCTCTTAAATGCAATAATATTAAAGCATATTCCTGTCATACGAAACTTCAAAATAAACAAAATTCAATCCAACCTAACACCTTGCTCTACAGAAGCTGGTATTAAAAATAATTAAAAATAAACAAAATCAAAGGGCTTTTATAACATTTCAGTAAAAGAAATCAAGAATCTACAAAACTATTTTTCAAAAATATTTACCATACTTATTAAAAAAATTATTTCCATTTCCTTAAAAATTGAAAATATTAAAATTAATACCAATTTATAAAAATGGAGATTATAGTAATGCAAATAATTTTAGACCAATATTGGTATTATCTAATTTTTCTAAAATTGCTGAAACCTAGTTAACAAATGCACTAACAAATTACCTTTATAAATGCAATATTATAACTAAAACTCAACATGCATACCAGAAACTCAAGAGCACCATACAATTCTTAGAGACATAGAATGAATACATAAACAAAATTTAAATATAGAGAATGTTTTATTAATTATATATATATTGATTTAAAGAAGTCCTTCACCTGTTGAAACCATAAAATATTATTACATGACCAGTTGTAAATTATTAAAGTTTCATTTGAAAAAAAGAAAATTTAAAATTGTAAAAATAAGCAATCAAGTAAAATGTCTATGAAGATTGGGTTCCGGTTTCTTTCATAGTAGTTAAAGGCGCGAGGATTTCGGGGTCGCCTTCCTATATCAACTTCGTTTCGAAACACCGGGAGCCTACAGTTCCATAATAATAATGGCCAACGGGCTGACTAATTTCTTTTGGGTAACTTCAGTCGTGTGATTCATGAAAGCCAGAAGATCGTCGTGGCCATGTATCCTACTTATATTGAAACTATCCTATATTGATATAATTTTTCAATTTTGTTAGTAAACTACTGTTGTCTGAAAATTTATTTTCCACGAGTAGAATGCCAATCTATTCAATAGGAGGTTGTTGAAATTCTTCAAAGAAATTTTTAGATTCATTTCTACGTGATTCTGAAAAAAGAAAATTAGGTGCTGAGAAAGTTAAGCGCGAATACTGAACCACCGGAAAAGAAAAGAGAAATGTAGAGGGATCAGGTGAGCTACAAGCCAAACACTATTGTCTAACTTGCAAACCATTACTTAACAACATCGCAATGTAGAAAAACACCACAGTTCCCTTCTCGCAAATCCATCGTTCTTTCTTCAGGTGCGTTATTACCTTCTCCTGTGATGTAGGAAACATGTAAGTAACTTTGCGTACGACAGCAGTCGTTAGATAGTAAGCAGAAATAAATATAAGTTGAGCACTAAAAATTCCATGGCATTTCAACAGAGAATTTTCTGTTAGAGATTCAATATTTGAATTATCTTAGATTGATTTTTGATGACTTTGTATTAATGAACATATTTATGGCTTTCAACTTACAACATTAAATGATAAAGAGATTTATAATTTCCGAAATAAAATGACGCTAATAAGAACTGATTATACTTATTTTTATTTTCATGAAATACTAAACAGTAAAAGAATAAATAATTACAACTATTGTTCTTAAAATAATAAAAAAGACAAGTGACCGTTGTCAGGAAGTGATTGCAGTCAGGAAGTGATCGCAGACCGGAATCCGTATTTTTTCTCATCTTAACTGGTCATAAAGTATCCAAGACTGTTGGCCGAGTGCACCAAGCTTCAATTAACTTTGATGGCTGCATTGTGGACGTAGCTAAAATTAGTGGGGGGTGATGCCCATCAAAAAGTTTAGCCTTTGTTTTAAAATTGTGTGAAAGGAAAAAACATGTAAGGTATATGGCCATATGGCCCAAATATCGCCCAGGTTCCTAATACCGCCCAGGGCGATGTAGGACGGGATAGTGATGCTATCACACGGGAACCGATGGAAACAATTTGCCATCCCTTCCATTAGCGCGCTGTGTTCGTTTGGTGGTGTTAGTTCAACCCGTTTATTTTTTATGAATTCTTGAAGGTTTTTCGTTCTGGTATGTTATGAACCTACTGTTTCTTTTAGTGCTGCAGCTTATGAATTATTCATGCCATCGCAACCATCTAATATCGTGAAGTATTGAAAGAAATAACCTATCTGATAATGTCTGTCACTTGTTAGAGGTAGCCGGTTTGTCTGTAGCGTCCCTCAAATTGACAAGCTAGAGAGTGCCCAATATCGCCCACCTCGTTGTTCCATATATCGCCAACTGTGCGATAGTTTATTTTGGTTTATTACAGATGTCTCAACGTAAGACATGGGACAGAGAAGTTGTCACAGCTGTAAAAAATAAAAAAATAGGCCTTCTGAAAGCTTCCAAAACATTTAATGTCCCAGTCTTGTGAGTGGGTCACCATTCACAATTGCTCTAATGAATTCTCTCAGCAAAAGGAAACTAAGTCCTAAGGGGCTGAACTTAGACAATCCAAAGCAAAAGAAGCTCGCCACACCCATAAAGAATTGCGAAAAGATTAAGAAAAAAACAAAAAAATGCAAAGAAGTGCAAAAAAACAAAGTATTTAATGGTGTGGGCGATATTTGGAACATTTTCAAAATATGAGGTTTGCCTGAACAAAAATTGAAGAAAAATACAAAATAATAGTTATATCTATAATTGGTTCAGGAACATGTAACTGAAGGTTCATATGATATATTGCAATTGTTTGCAAGCATCTGAGACGATAAATGACAAGAATATGGGCAGGTTTTCTTAGGTGGGCAATATTTGGGCCATATAACTTGTTGTGGCTTAGTAGATGGGATTGGAGTGGGACATGGAATGCGAGGCTAAATGTCCGAGCGAGTTGGACTTTGAACTTTGGGGGAAAACAGAGAGAAGAGACTCCATCTTTTTGTGTGTGCGAGGAGA
>JAFIDM010107131.1:185075-231175 GCA_023159025.1 Thereuonema tuberculata | reverse complement strand
TAAGTAAAAAAGTAACAGTATTAACATTAACAATAAAGTTACAAATCAACTGACCCTTATCAGCTTCTTAAATTCGATTATTTTAAAAATCAAAACTGAAGCTTAATTTAAATTCCAAATATGAATTGAAATTAAAATAATTTAATATTTTATTCCAAAAGGCTTCAAACGAAAATTAGAAGTTTATTTGAAATAAATTTGAATATTTATTATGTTTGACGTCATCGAGAGAAAAGCGTAAAATCTCGAGACAGCCTCGATTCCAGAGTAGTTAGCACACAGAGAGAGCAGCGCAGAAGTTCAGTTAAGAGCATAGTCGTTAGTCACATGTTAGCGTGACTAACGTGGAAAGTGGAAAGTTACAAGTCACAAGTTAGAAGTCAGGTGCTACTGAATCGTCAGAATGAGAAGTCAGTGGAAGACAGACACAATACTGACGTACATGTGACGCGACGCAGTTACTCGAAAGCGCAACGAAAGAGAAGTCACAACGTGAAGCAGCTCACAGCGAACGCATTGATACGGTCACGAAGTTAACCCGGTTCGAAATCATAGTTAGCGGAGACAATGACGTCAGAACCTCGAATCTGAAGACACACCGATTGATCCAGAAGCGGAGCCAATCAGATCAAGTCAAGACATCTGCATTACGGTATCCAAAGGATTTTGGTGTCGGAGGTCAAAGCTAATATTTGAAGGAACCAAGTGAACATTATTGGAAATTCCGTGCGACCGAGCAAAGGCTGAAATAGTGAAACGAAGTGCAACGCAGTCAACTAACGAACTGTGAGTATAGAACCTTTATTACATTATTAGTGAAAGTGTTTCCGAGAATTGAAGAAACGAGGAAGCATTTAAAGTTAAAAGTGCGTCGTAAATTAATTCAAGGAACAGAATTACTATTTCGTTTAGTTTGTGTTTTCGAAGATTATTTCAAGTGATAAAAATATCTTCGTAATTAGTGCAACGATTTAAGTTTTAAGTGTTAGTTCAATTAATAAGTATTACTAAGAAGATATTAATTCTTATGAGCTAATATATAGTAAAAGTAATACTATATATTACAGTGATTTATTAACAGTGTGAGATAAAAGAACTATTACGTTTTGGAATTTACTCACCTCAGCGAACTTTGAATTTGTGTGTGCTCAGCGAGTATTGGTACTTTGATATTATTATTTCATGTTGAAGAGTCAACAGTGACGTTATATAATCAAGTAGATTATTTATGTTTGAACTTACCTGGTGCACGACTTCAAAAGGACAAAGTGATTTCAGTTAAATGGACTCAGTTGAACTATTGAAGTTTAAGTACATTTGTAAGATAACTACATTTGTGCATTAAAAAAAAAATGTTTTGAATCTCTTAGCGTTCAAAAACCAATATCCAATTTACACTCATAGGAGACTCCTTTTTTTCTGTTTCTGGGAACTGAACTAATACGAATTTAGAGGGTGGAGCTCATGTCACTCAAACCAATGGCAGTAATAATGCTGAAACAATGACCTAGAATGATTTTGTCACTGACAACGACAAAAACGTAAGGTTATCTACATGCAGCTGTAAAAATCAAGGCAGATTTTAAGACTGTAATAACTTTAAATGATAAAACAAATGATCAAAATAGATAAATCGCATTTAATGATATTACAAGTTTTTTTTTTTTTAATTCGATTTGAAAATAAGCACAACTTATCCTGCCTTGATGCACGAGTACAACTGATTTACTAACTCACCAATGAACTTATATTATTATTACTTGGGTGAATGTAGGCGACAGGAATACCAAGCACTGCGACCTGAAAAATCTATTGTGCCAACCCACGGAAAGGAGGACAAACGGAGAAAAAGACTGAAAAAGTGGAGGACTCGCAGGGGATTCTCCCGTTTCCCGAGAAAACCTCCCCAGCGCGGATCGTCCTCCACCACGAAACCCACATGAGAACCGAACTTCGGAACTCAAGAGGTGAGAGGCCAGTGTCTTAGCCACAACGTAAACCGCGTGGCCCACCAATGAACTAACTTTGTGGGTCCTTAAAGCTTCAAATAAAGTCACTAAGAAATCTTAACTCCCCCCCCCCAAAGTGCAATCGTGGATTTCAAAAGTTTAATGAAGTGAATATTCTTTTCATGATCTTACCATTTTTTCGTGTTTATGATAAGAAATAAATCTTTGTGATAAGATGGGGAGATGGGATATTTCGAATACCTATCTCATTGTCCATCAAAAATATCAAAAAGCTTCATTCTCTGACTATCTTATCAAACGAACTACATCTTTCCGTTTAGTAGTTCTAAAAATAATTTCCTCAAAAATGAAATTTTATTGTGATGTACATCAGAAATATCACGAACGCCCATGAGAGAAATTTACAGATAGACAATCATTCTAAAATACACATACTCTTAACTTGTGTATTTATGTTGGAAGTGGTTGAAAGTGAGCTGAAATTATTAGGAATCTGAATTGTGGTCTCCTGGAAATTCAGTTTTGATTTCTTTATTGTTTCATTGTTTTATTTGATTGTCGTTTCTGATTTCATGGGATTTTTAATTATTTTACATTTCTCCTCTTCTAGTAGTATGGTAGGCACTCTGGTTTGTTATTTGCCTAACATTACCATATCATTTGCATATAGGGCGATCAGGGGACAATATCCGTATCTTATTTGTATATTTAGGAAAGGTCAGGTAAACGAAAGGTTAACTTTCGGCATACAAGGTGAAAAAAACTCCTCACCTATACAACGTGGGGTTAAATTAACCCCACAATTAGTTGCATGTATTTTATAGATGCATTAAATAAAATTCGCTTGAATGCGTTTTTCTGTTGAAGATATTATTATATTATTAAATGAATACAAAAGTATAAAAAAAATTAAACTTTTTTAATAGAAAAACTAAAAAATTTTACAAATTCTCCTTATAATCAACAATTTACTATTAGGTCACAACAAAACAAAAAAAAATATAGATTTTCATGTAGGAACGTATTTGTTTCATATTATATCCTTTAAACTATATTTATTCGGCTTTTTGAACATGAATTTTAGGTAAAAACAAAAAAAAAAAAAACCTACGAGTGGACGCTTATTTTTTTAGAGACGTCCCATACAACGTGGGGTTAAAAATGCCCAGGACCCACTTTGAGCACCTGTGTACACCACTGCGGCGCCTTCGGTACTTATTCGACAAAGTGATGCGACGCGGATATGTGTAAGCTCCAGCTACTGAGAAGGTCAAGTTATTGGATTGCGTTATAAGGGACCATCAACGCATTTTAAAAGTGTTGGGGTAAAAATAACCCCACCTTGTATGCCGAAGGTTAAATAAGTTGTTAATTGTAATTTGCGTAATTTTAAGAAAAAAGGTTAGGTTCATTAGGCTAATAGGAACGAAAGGGTTAGGTGACCGAGATTATGGTTAAATATATCAAACTTCATGAAATCAATTATGGAATTGACTGGTGATGAAATAAGACGTTTTTGATTACTCTAATTTGCTTATCTTTAAGAAGAAAGGTCAGGTGACCTAGGATGTCGACTTGTTTGTGACGAAAGAGTTAGTTAACCGTTTATTATATCAAACTTCATGAAATCAATTGTGGAATTATTTGGTGACGTTTTCAATTTTAATTAACATAATTTAAAAAAAAAGGGTTTGATGACCGTAGTGTGATTAGACGAAAGGATTAAGTGATTATGTAATACATTAATACCAATCAATTCCGACAGCGACTAATAATCAATAAAAAAGAAATTTCATCACCAAACACTTCCTCCAGTGAATTCATGAAGTTTACTCTAAGAAACCTAAGGTGTACCGAAGTCACATCTCGGGTTGTTCCTACAAGTCCTCTCTGATCACGATGAAATCAGTGCATTTTTTTATGCGATTCGCGAGATTAGAGTTGTTGTTTTTTTTACTAAGATACATAATTGGTTCGTTTCTGAAACATCTGCTAGGTTCAAAGATTTTTATTGGTCGAGAAAAGACAAAAGGTTTTTGATAATTGTTGCTCCATGTGTGTAACAGCTGTTTTTAGTGGAGCTGGAGAGTTTTTTTTCTGTATCTCTAACCATATGTATAATTATTCATTTTATTAAGTCATTCGATCCAGGTGTTTCTTTTTTGTTAACCATCTGTTTTTTTCTCTTAAATTATTTTTTAATATCTGGAAATGACATGAATGAATACCTATAAACAGAAGTGAGAATGGAATATTATCTATTGCTTATTTATTGCTATCTCCATCATAAGCAGTACATCAGCAAATTTGTTTCGGAGAGAAAAAAGTTAAGATAAAAATACTTATTTTATTCGGAAATGAAAATGAATTTTTTTTTAATCGAGTAATATTTACTTTATTGTATTGGATTCTATTTTTCTTTGACAGTTAATTTTCATCGTGAGTAATCCAAAAAGAATGAAGTCAGTTGAATACAGTTCATCCTCTGATGATAAAATATCTTCTGAAGACATCGAAAATGGGGATGCAAAATGAGAGGAGAATTTGGCAAGATAGGTGCATTTACATCAGGTAATTGAAAATTATAATATTCCTGTATTTCTTACGGTTGGTAGCCATTTAGCTTTTTCAATTTTAGGTCGTATTATCACGGAATCGATTAATGATTGCCCTTTTAGTTCGATGAGTGGATTGACTATCAATTCTAGTGAATTTAGCCGTTCTGTCTGGCTATCTTTATCTCCTGTACACCAATTTGAATTCGGATAGTTAGTATCGGATGGTAATTATTCAGAAAGTTTTTAGATAAAATTCAACCACAGACGGAGAAAGGTCGATGTCTAAAATGGCTTTGTTATAAAGAATTGTGCCTGAAAAAAAAAACTAAAACAGAAAAGAATAATAATATTGACAATTTATTAGATTCGATTTATTATAATCCCGAAAATCTTGGATCCTTGGATAGAATACAGAGACTTTATCAAAGAGCCAAGCAATTGAATCCACAAATTCGAAAACAACAAGTTCTCGACTGGATTCAAAAGAATGATACTTATTCTTTATCAGAACAGCTCGATATCATTTTCCAAGGAAGCGTACGATTATAGCCAGAAGCAATTTGCAATGGCAAAGCGATTTAATCAATTTGTCAAATTTAGCAGAAAATAATGAAGGAATTCGTTATATAATTACCATTATCGATGTGTTTTCCAAAAAAAGTTATTTTCTTCCCGTCCAAAGAAAGAGGGGAATGAGAATAACAAGCTTTTCCAAAAAAAAAGCTTTTTTAAAAAACAGTCGCTTGGCTGCGGGTTGGAGGTCGCGGGTTCGATTCCCGGCCTCGGCGGAGGCGGGAATTTTTCCACGCTCCATTCTCCTCCAAACGGGTCCTAGGGTCTACCCAGCCCTCTGTAGAATGGGTACCGGGTTTCTTTCCCGGGAGTTAAAGGCGGGCGGGCGTCGGGCTGACCCCCCGGCCCCAACTTCGTCCCGTTGGTCGAGCTGCGGGAGCCTGACCTCCCGCGATCCCACAGGCCAGCCATGGCCTATCGAAGGGAGAAACTTTAACTTAACTTAAAAAACAGTCCTTCCGAGGTTTTTACAAACTGATCATGGAAAAGAATATCAAAATGAAACCTTTCAATCGTTCTTGAAACAACAAAAGATTAGTTATTTCGTAACCAATAATGAAACGAAATGTGCTATTGTTGAAAGATTCAATTGCACTTTAAAAGAGCGCTTATATCATGGATTTTTTACACTTAATCGTATTCTTACATTTCCGTACTACCAGACATTGTTGATTCTTACAATCGCACATATCATCCTTCCATTGGAATGGCGCCCGTGGAAGTAACTCCTTTAATCGGACGGAGATATGGCGTCGGTTACTAAAAACAGTAAATAATACGATTATATGTCAAACATGGACTAAAAGTTCCGAGTACTTACGTATATCGGAATCGAGACAACAGTTTCAAAAGGGATAAGAAGGAGGTTGGACTTTGGAAATCTTTCGAATTGTTGAAAAAGTGAATCATAATCCACCCATTTATTGTTTAGTGTATTATAAAAACGAATCCGTTCTCGGTACAGTTTATGCTTTTGAATTACACAGGGTTCGTAACGACGAAAGCAGTTAATATCCCATGTTAATATAATCCATAGCAGTTAATAATAACAACTATAAGATACATAATCCTTGCTTTTTTTCTTATATCCTTAAAACAATTTTGTAATTTTTTTTTATTATGACAACTTGTATACTACATCTTCGCCTTTCATTAGGTTAAGTAAATTGATAAGAGGTCATTCAAGTATTATGTTAATGACATTTTTAGTCATCTAAAATCCCCTCCCCTTCTAAAAGCAAAAATAAGAAGATGTCAGACCATCCCTCCCCCTTGTGGTTACGTAAGATTTGACAAATCACTATCAGTAAATACCACTGAACAATAAATTTAAACAACAACAAAATTATATCAACGTGTTAATGCGTGCATGTTCTCTGTCTTACGTAAGCATTGCTCTGATTGTTCTCCCCCTTGGTAGCCAAAATAAACAAAGCTTGAACCCCAGCATCACTTGAATACTTACGTAATACTTGAACAGCCCTTAATTGTGATCTAATTTATTGTTTATTTCTTGATCGATATCATATGTCTGTGTGAGGTTTCTTGTAGAATAACAGCATTGATGTTCTCTTGCAAGATTTGGCTGTTTTAAGAACATTCTTGAATCTAAAGATACTGTTTCTGAGATTAACTTTAAATTTAGAAACAAGGTCAAAAACATAAATAATTAGCTGTTGTAAGATTTACTTACTGCATTTCACTGATAAACAAGTACAGCAAATAGTTTCAACAAAACGTTGTTCCAAATCGCTATAATTATTGAAATTTGTCATTGATGGAATCGCATTAATATACTAAAAAGAAAAAAAGAAGTTGTTTCGTTTCTATCAAGTTAAACATTTTGTATGGCTATTTCTCAATATTATAAAAACATGAAAATACCATACATATAATATCTAGAGTTAGTAACTAAGATTACCTTAAGGAGAGCAGTTTTAAATTTAGTTGGTCTTGTTCCATTCCATAAAAGTTCAACATTGATATCTGGCAATTCCAAAAGTTTAATTGTATCAATGTCATCAACTATTGCATTAGAAATATTAAACTCGTAGATATATTGTTCTTTGTATTCATTAAATACTTTGGAATTGTCAAACGGTTTATATTGACAAATTGTAAATGTTGGAAATTTTACTGAACTGTTCCTTTCATATTCTACTTTGGTATCCGGAAATCCATTAATGAATTGTAACGTCGTTAGGATATTTTGATACATGCAAAGTCCTAATACCGAAAATAAAACACATATCCAAGTTATTTTGAGGTATTTGCTGGCAGCAGCATTCAATAATCTATCCACTCCTGTTATGCTCAGTGAAAAATTGCTTTCATTATAACTATTTCTTGATCCACGAATGTTTATTACATTTAAGCCACCAAGTAACTCTTTAATATTATGTCTTGGATTCTTCGGTTTCCATTCACTGTTGCTCGCTTTCTTCTGACAATCGTGATTGGGTTTTATTTTTAGTTTTCTTATCTGTCGAAAAAAAAGATAAGTTAGGAATTTCTAATTACTTCAAAAAAAGTATCTATATAGTAACGTGGGACAAGAGTCCTGAATCGGAAACATTCTATTTGTCTACTCCTATAGTAATGATACAGCTGATCTAACAGAAAGATGTGAATGAATTTCCTATTTTTGAAAAGAATGTGTCTCAGTTGTCTATATTTAAAGATTACAATTTTACGAAAACGAAGGCTGTGGTATTATTGTAAAGAAATAATAATAACTAATATAGTATAATTGGCTGATATTTTATAAAAATGGATTATTACTCAGGCCTACAGAAAGAAAAAAAAATGTTTTGGTGCCTAGAATCTTTGTACTGATTTTAACTATATTTGGTGCGCTGAATCTAAAAATGCAATCAGTTTTGCTTAATCAGCTATACTTGTTGAGATGCAGCATACCCTACGAATAATTGTTTCAACTATTGATTTATATAAGCTATTGATAACGTACATTTAAATAACTTTATAAATAAACTATTTAAGCACTGTATCCTCTTTGTTTCTGCAGTCGCATATCTTCTTTTTCCAAGAAACTATCAGCTTATTGTATATTATCTTATGATATGCTTATTGCCTCTATTTGTGAGGCAAATTCAGCCGTTTCACCTGCTACTACAGCTCTGGGAAAGAGAACTTAATCTCTTGGAACATCTTTCTGATACAAATGATGGAAGTGACAGTGATTATGAAGGAATGTCATCAAGTCCACAACTTCTTAACCAAGAAGAGTTAAATCACCTCGTCAGAGTCTCAGCCTTTCAAAAGAAGTGTCTGAATTAGGCTACTAGCTTCCAGATTAAATGACAAGAACTTACTGTAACAAGGAAAAAAAATACTTTCTACCGTACAAGGGAAAAGGATCTCTTTTTCACACAAGAAGAAAATCTTATATTCTGTCAAGATGCTAGAGGACTCTTGGAAGAAATGGGTCTCCCTGAAAATAGTCCTGCTGATTGGCGCCTATTTGATAGCTGTAAGCGGAGTTTGAAATGCGTCCTTCACAATGGCAAGAAATACGGCTCAATGCCAATTGCTCATTCAACGTAAATGAAGGAAAAATATGACGCTATAGCTTTGGTCACACAGAAAATAAAATATCAGGAACCATCTCTTAGTGGTGTGGAGTATGAACAGTAAATGAAACGACACCAATATACATAGAAAATAATATATTAACATCAATAAACTACAAAGCTTCGAAAAATAAAGGGTATTGGTGTTAATACATTATTTTCTATGTATATTGATGTGTTTGGTTCTTTCATTTAAAATATTAGAAACATCAATGGATAATTTGTGTGAACTTAACTACGGTAAATTTTCTCCTTGGACAACAAACTAGCTACACTAAAAATCCTTGTTTCCTGTGCCTCTGGGATAGTAGGGACCAAAAAAAAAACAATGTATAAAAAAGGAGTGACCTAAGAGAGAAAACATTGCTGTTTGGAAAACAATATCATTAACGTGCCTCTAGTTGGAAGAGAGGAAATCATCTTTCCGCCACTGCATATCGCTATGCCAAACGAAGCAGTTTGTAAAGGCTCTTGATAAGAATGGACCGTGTTTTGCTTACATAGGAAGAAAATTGCCTCAGACAAGTATAGAACAACTGAAAGCTGGAAATTTTAAAGGCCCACATATAAGACTGCCTATAAAAGATCCGGTTTTTATGGAGTCCATGAATGAGGCTGAGCAGAAAGAATAGATGTCATTTGTAGAGGGTGGCAGAAATTTCCTGGGCAAACGCAAAGCTGAAAACTATGTTGAGCTAGTGAACGAGATGCTCAACAACTTCAGAAAGCTTGGATGTAATATAAGCTTCATTATCTACACAGCCGCTTGGACCATTTTCCTGAAAATTTAGGCGATACAAGTAAAGAACAACGTTAATGATATCACCAGGCTATAAAAACTATGGAGGACCGCTACCAAGGAAGATGGAATTCCCACATGATGGCAGATTACTGCTGCAACCTCAAAAGAGACTGTGCAAACAAAGTACATTCAAGAATGTCACGCAAAAGAAGCTTCCGAAATATTAACTGACTTTTCTTTGATCAGTCGTTTTTCTTTTCTTCAAAACTTAGTGTGACTGTAGTTAGTAAAGTGCTACTGTAATTTTTTATATGATTTTAATTGCTGTAAAGTGCTCTAGAAAATATATAAAGACTAGATTTCTATGGTTTTTATTAGAAAACTAACACACACACACGTACACACACACACACACATCCGCATGTTAAAGTATCATAAAGTAAGTCACAACATTTCTATATCTCAGAAACTAGAGCAGCTAAGGAAAAACAAATGCCATATTTGGATTCAGCACCTCAATTATACTTAAAATCAGATCTAAATACCCCGGCACCAAAACCACTGTTATCTATCAAGATGGTTTTTTTCCTTCTAATATCCAGAAAAAAGAAAAGGCGTCCATAGAGCAAATTTCAAAACAAATAAAACAGTAAAAGCAATATCTTCCAACATTCTTTTCAGTAGCATTATTGGTAATGTACTTAAATTACTAATTATGCTAAACATATGAACAAAAAGAAAACATTATGATTACTTGTCATTTTAATAGATTGAAATAAACCATAAAGATTACAATCTAAAAATATAATTTAGTCATTTTTCTTTAAATTTAAAATTAGAGTAAGAAGAAGAAAGCTATAATATTCCCATAAACGGAGAATGTGAACACACCGTAGTTTGACGAGAACATTTTGTTAATCTGGTAAAATGGAAGACTTATTTTTTTATAATACACTCATGGACAAAAAAATTAGCGCACCAAGAAATAATTGCGGGATCGTAACGAAACTTGCAATGAAGGTACATGTCGGGGAGATATGCAAATGATTAGAAATGCAGCGTGATTGCGCATTACGTATAGCCGGTAGAGGGCGTTGAACATCGTACTCTGTGGAGTATAAAACAGGTAACCAAAGCTTGTTTGAGTGTGCTGAATCATTTACAAAGGAAGACCTGAGGTAGACATGCCATTACGCCGTGTTCGAAGACAGTATACGCAGTTGTCGCAGTTTGAGAGAGGAAGAAACGTCGGAATGATGGAAGCTGGGTGGTCAGCTAGGCGAGTAGCTCGTCAATTAGGCCGCTCTGATTGTGTTGTGAGGAGGTGTTGGGACCAGTGGACCCGAGAGAAGTCATGTACACGAAGACCAGGCTCAGGACGCCCTCGACAGACCAGTCGTCGAGAAGACCGCCACATAGTCAGAAATGCACGCGTTCAGCCAACTGCTTCATCGACCGCCATCCAGGCACAGGTAGCACCTTCACTAGGGGCCTGTGTGTCTTCTCGAACCATACGAAGGCGCCTGGCTGAAGGACAGTTGATATCTCGTCGCCCATTACGTGTGCTGCCCTTGACGCCCACCCATCGACGCCTCCGTTTGGGTTTTTGCCTCGCACGAGGAAACTGGACTGCAGCGGAATGGAACCAGGTCGTCTTTAGCGACGAATCCAGATTCAATCTCGGCAGTGATGACAATCGTGTTCGTGTGTGGAGAACCCGTGGTGAACGCTTCAATCCTGTCTTTGCTGTACAGCGACACACCGCTCCCACAGCAGGTGTGATGGTATGGGGTGCCATTGCCTACAATACACGGTCACCCCTAGTATTGTTCCGTGGCACCATGACAGCCCAGCGGTATGTTCATGAAATCCTGCAACCACATGTGTTGCCACTCATGCAACGGCTCCCAGGAGCCATTTTTCAACAAGACAATGCTCGGCCTCATACGGCAAGGGTGTCACAAGACTGTCTCCGCACTGCCCTTCCTTGGCCTGCCCGATCCCCAGATTTGTCTCGAATCGAGCATATCTGGGATCATTTGGGACGACGAGTTGGGCATCCCACGAGTTTGAACGAACTAGAGGCAAGGTTACAGCAAATATAGAACGAAATGTCTCAAGACATCATACAGTACATGTATGACTCAATGCGCGATCGTATCGCATCGTGCATTCCCGCTAGAGGGGGTCCAACGGAGTATTAGCTCCTCCGTTCTTTTGCCTTTTTCTCTGAAATAAATTATCCTTTTTCTTTGATTTTCTTATCATTTACTTATATCAAAGTAGTCATTACTTATGTAAATTTTCGTTTCATTTTGACGACTCCTTCTTGGTGCGCTGATTTTTTTGTCCATGAGTGTACATTCATAATTGAGAAAAATGCCACATTATAAAGAAAACATGCAAATTAATTGAAGCTTACAAGAAATTAAAGCAGGGTATGATATGCAAACGATTAAAATTTAGGAATGATTGCAAATGTCTAGACTCAGCAGTACCCTCTGAACTGTCGTGCAAGAGCATGAAAGTTGAGGACTGTTGTGGATCCAGACAAGCACTTTTTTATCGTAAGTGTGCTGTACGCGTGCCTACTGGATTCGGTATATCTTGTCGACGTCAAAGAGAGCCTTCCGAATGATCGGTTTGCGTGAAGGATGATTTTCATATCGCGAAATTGCTGCTCGTACAGGACATAATG
This sequence comes from Thereuonema tuberculata, assembly GCA_023159025.1. Taxonomy (NCBI): domain Eukaryota; kingdom Metazoa; phylum Arthropoda; class Chilopoda; order Scutigeromorpha; family Scutigeridae; genus Thereuonema; species Thereuonema tuberculata. The sequence continues at coordinate 219,044 of JAFIDM010107131.1, read as the reverse complement.
CATGATAGCGATACGAGTATAGAAGCAGTGGCCAGGATGAATCGAAAATCCGGAATTGGACCACAAATGTGACAACTCCACAGGATTATAGATATATCTTCATGGCAGTTCATCGTCTTCTCAAATACTAGCACAAGATTGGAACGCTACAACAGATCTGACATTGTCTGGTTCTATGGTTCGATGGTGTCTGCTGCGCAGAATATTGCGTGCATGCATTCCTTTGCGGAGGATTCCCTTGAGAATCGACACTTCAGGCTACAATGGGCTCACAAACACACCCACTGGCTTAGAGAGCCAGTGGGTGTGTTTGTGTCTCCGAACGAGTTCCGCCTCAAATTGAATTATAATGATGTCCGCATACGCATTAGTCGATATTAAGGTGACCGCCATCTTTCAGACTGCACTGTCCAGCGTTTTACTGCACGAACGATGTACTAAAAAGAACTGTACAGTCAAATTAAAAAAAGAAATAAATAAAATTAAAAATAAAAATAAAACTAAAAACTAAAAACTAAAAAACTAAAAACTAAAAATAAAATTAAGAAATAAAATAAAAATAAAAAATAAAGTATAATATAATTTGGCTGCACAGTTCTTTTTAGTAAGATGCAATATTACCTTCGGTCGAAGAGTTCCAGAAAAGCGGTTTAATTTCAGTGTTTCAGAACTTTCATTTGACCAGACCTGATGGAGCAACGCAGTCACGTGTGCTGATGTTTTCGGCTGTGGTTCCCGATTTCGCCACTAACAAGGCTGCCTTACCTACACGTCACATCATGCTAATTTCCTACGGTGTTTCCCCAAAATGTATCCTGAAGAACTGAACTTTATATATATCTGTAACATTTCACTTGAAAATGATAGCTCACCGTTGAAATTGAAATTATAGTTGTGTATTGTTTTCCATTATTAAACTACTTGATAACTAACCAGGTGTACCGGTTAAAATTCTCGGACCTAAAATATACAGTCCACGTAAAAGATTTTCTATTCTTATAAATATAGCCGCATTTATATTTATTATGTTACTACAAGGACGTACTTCTTCACAGCGTACGGGCTGTCAAAGCCTTCATCTATAATAACAGGAAGCTTGCTGCTATAAAGGCGGGCATTAACTTCTATATTTTATGCCGTAAGATGGATCTCAGCCCGAAATTTACTCAGCTTAAGGTACGTGTTTTGATTCCTGGACTTGACAATATTCTGCATAAAGTGAGCAATAAAATATTGAACTTTAATATTACCTCTCTGCAACGCAAATATAAGAAGATCACGCATGTAATTCGAATAGGATCTTTTACAAAACACCCTTCAATTAGATCAATATCTCAATATCTTGTAATTTGCCGCTTTGGCACATCAAAAGCGATATCACACTATCGCCACTATTCATTTCAAGAAATTGGTCACTCTGAGTGTTAAAAGGTGGCCAGCCAACCAATTATATTCTAATAGGGTAGTGAAACTTAAGCGGAATTCCAATTTCCTCTGTAGCGTTTCAAGCACTGGATAAAGGATTGAAGTATAATATGCCTTCTAAACCTCGCATACAAAATATCATCGCTCCACTAGAGGTAGCCACGTCCAATTTACCCAATCAAAATGAAACTGATACCTTACGATGTAAAATAGATAATGCAACTGCCACATGTGCTTACAGATCTGGAACTGTATATCTAATCCCACTTGAACACTTAGAACTAAAAAAACTTAAGACGAATGAACATTGTTATACTTGTTGGTTCCGATAAAGGTAATAACCCGGTGAGAGTACAACAATCACTATATACGCAAATGGTTGATAGTTTCATCTTTAATACTACAGAAATGAGTTTTTTCACTAATGAAAAGAAGAATGTCCTTAATCTAAATCGAAGGATTTTTCGTAAATTGTGTACAATTGGAAAATCTCTACAGTAAAAGGAGAAAACTGAATGTAACTTCGAAATCCAGTGTGAAAAATAGCCATGAATTCGTATGTATGATCAGAGCCCAACAAACGCGTGATAATAATGAATTATTCTCACTCGATGTAAATTCCTTGTTCACATCAATTTCAGAAGAATTGGTACACATGGCCATTCAGCACATCGTATACAGGAATCATGTGAACTTCATGAATATTTCTAAATTTTTAAGTTTAATTCCTCTCATTGAGGTCATTTTCATTTGCAATTCTTTCAATTTAATGATAAAATTTACAAACAAAGTGAAGGTCTTTTTAGGAGTTTATCGGCTTCTGTTATATTGCTGAATGGGTTATGATATATATAGAAGACGCTGCGCTTTTATTGCAGTGCAGCTTGGATAATTCGAAGCTGAAGGGACAACTACAAAACTTCGAATTATCCAAGACTTCGAATTAAACAAGTTACATCTTTTAACTTTAATTTCAGGTCCACTGAATGCTTGAAAATATATTCTGTCAATAAGTAAATATTTATTCAGAAAGAACATGGTATGAAAGACGTAAACACTACATGTATATAAACAAAATAATATTTCGTAAGCTACAGTACATATTACATTCAATACAGAAAATTACAGTTTTTCAAAAAATTGTGCAATATCTGATTGTTTTGTAGAATTCAGTCGCTTATGGTTAGGAAAATCATCAAGCATGTTTAGTGAATGTAAAAGAGCTTCACTTACGTTGGTTTGTCCTTCAACGTACCGACGAAATTCGGCTTTATCCGGTACTCGTTGGCGATTTGGCATTTCTTCTTCACACCTTTTCCACCTCGCAAATGACGGCGACCTTTTCAGCGAACGTTAAATTCTTGGACACGTGTGGTTTACTGAAAGACATGGTGACACTGACAGCAGGAAGCTCGAATGGCGTCTGAAGTGTCACGTGTCGAACGGTGGCGGGAAGGGGATTTCCGTTGTCATGTGTCGAATTTCTTAACGATGAAACGCCGGTATTGTTCGAAATTTTTTATAAAAAACTTCGAATTAAGGAAGTTGAATTTCGAATTATCCACGATTTTTTAACATTGATTTAATAAGAAATTCAAGGGACTAAGAGAAATCTTCGAATTATCCACGATTTCGAATTAAAGACGTTCGAATTATCCAAGTTGCACTGTATTACAGGAAGGACAAGTGCATCCACCTATTTATTATAGATATGTGGACGATATCATCGCCTATGCGGAGAGACGTATCACACAAAGCATTTGTGATATATTTTCTGATATTGATGTTAACATAAAAATGGACATTGAATAAGAGAAAGATTTGCCATTACCATTCCTCGATATATTAATCACTACAGCTAGTTCAACTTTCAATACTTCAGTTTACCGTAAACCCACATTTTTTGGAATAACTAGGAACTACTCATTATGTATTCCGTTGTCATTTAAGATCAATCTTATTTCAATGTTCATAAAAAGGGCATTTAATTTATTATCTACATGTGAAGCCTTTGACAATGAACTTGAAAACGTTCACACTCTTTTGAAACAAAATGCTACCCCGAATTCTTCATCCGGAGGCATTTCAAAAGGGCTATTACTCGTTGCTACAATGATATGGATATCCGAAGAACCAATGTGAAGCCAACTTACGTATCTATCGATTACCATGCGAATATTTTTCTAGCTTTGAGTAAAATTTGCAAGCCGTACAATATTACCGTAACTGCACCAGCATTCCATACCATTAGCAAAGAGTGTAACAAATGCCATTACGAATAAAATAAGGAATCTCATGATGTAATATATGCGATTCCTTGCATTAATCAACAATGCATATACGGTATATAGAAGAGACTCGCAGGGCTTCGTCAGAGCGCACAGCGGAGCACTATAGGGCTCTACATAATAGAAATAGCGACTATTTGATCTTTAGACACCATGCACAACTTCATCACTGATTGAATTTTACAGGTATCCAAATTTAGCGGGTCGGTTAATCAGACTTTAGAAGAAAGTCCATCTTTATTTTAAGTTCTCCTTTTCTTTCAAAGACTGTATTTCCAACCCAGCCATCGCTAAATATGGGAATAAAAAAGAAAATGGAAAAAAAATGAAAATAAGCAAAATAGAACGTTCTAGCCACAGATGAAGGAAAAAAAAATTTCTTCTTCCTGGTATTCCTCCCTTTCCCCTTTTTTAATTTTAATTTTTTTTAAAAATTTTTTTTAATTGTTTTTAATTTGGTTTTTATTTTTAATAGTTTTTATCTTATTGTATTTTATTAAATTTTATTTTATTTTATTTCTTAATTTTATTTTTATTTTTTATTTTTTTATTTTTTTTTATTTTTTATTTTATTTATTTTCTCTTTATTTTACTTAATTTGACTGTACAGTTCTTTTTAGTAAGATGCAATATTATCTCCGGTCGAAAAGTTCCAGAAAAGCTGTTTAATTTCAGTGTTTAAGAACTTTCATTAGACCAGACCCGACCGAGCAACGCAGTCGCATGTGCTGATGTTTACGGATGTGGTTCCAGATTTCTCCACCGATGATGCTGCCTTACCCACACGTCACATCATGCTAATTTCCTACGACGTACCCTGAAGAATTCGGGTTTCCCGAAGGCGTACCCTGAAGAATTGAACTTTATGTATATCCGTGGATTTCCTTGTAGCATTTCACTTGAAAATGATTGCTCAGAGTTGCAACTGAAACTATAGTTGGGTATTGTTTTCCATTACTTACTACTTGATAACTTTAACCAGGTGTACCAGCTCAAATTCTTGGACCTAAAATATGTTCAGTACACGTAAAAGATTTTCTATTCTTATGATAATGCCTCTGTTACAAATATTTTCATTATATAAAATCATGCCATCATCATCACTAAAGTTTTACACTTTAATATCCTGCACATAAGTATTAGTTTTAATATTATTAACAAAGGTATGGGGCAGAAATATTTTTACATTACCTTAAATTTGTATAAGAAGAATTCAAAAATCTCTATGCAGTTGAGAAAACAAAAGCCCAAGAAGGTTCCCAAAATTCCTCCTACGTCGGATAAAAGAGACGCAAAAGTATACCAATTAAATTCTTCTATAATTTTTATTTTGTTATTCAGGAAAACAACTCTAAAATAGCTATCTTTCAGCGATATCACATCAACAGAAACTTCAAAGATATATTCTTCACATTTCCTTGGACATTGACGAATGCAGTCTGGTTTCGTTTTCATTATTTGTATTGATGCCATAATGGATTCATTAAAACTCTGACTGGAATTGCATTCCGGTAGAGAATTGTTCAGATAAGGTAATCTGTAAAATAATATAAAAATAATATGAATATTAAATAGCTTAATTTTTTAGTGATAAATTAGCTGAAGTAATCCTGAATTAGTGTTCTTCAGGTGCGAACATGCTAATGGCTAGTAAAATTCGAATCCAGTAAGATAATAATAATTGTGCAACAAACTTTTCGGCCAATTGGCAGACATATTTTGGATTATCTAATTGAAAAATTATTACAATCTTTGTTCTTGAAATCACTTCCCAACCAACGTTATGCAGCTTGGTACGTATTGTTTTGGGCGCACCCCATCCAGTGCTTTCCCAAGCAATCCACGATCACGGGACAAAATGGGATTGTATGTAAGAGGGGAATGAGGAGAATGGACCGGGAAAAGGGAGGTGCCGTGGAAAGTTAGCCAACCGACCGGGAATTCACCAGTAGCCCACGCTTTTCAGATGAATAAGAAAGGGGCAAAACTCAGGCAAAAGGTTAAAGGAAGATTTTATTATTGAATAAACTAATAGAAAATATAGAGGAGACCGGGGCAGAGCGTCCACTTTTTTTTGTTGATTTTTTTTTTGTTAAGAGATTTTCCATTCAATTTATTTTCGTCAGAATCGGGAACTATTCAAGAATGTAAATACTTGATTTCATTTCATTATATTCATAAATAAAATTGATATTAATTCGCAAAGCAAAAATGGTAGAGTGGTCCAACCTGCCCCGACCACGGGCAGGCTGGACCACCCCATGGGGCACGTTGGATCGAGTAAGAATAACAACATTTAAAGTAAGATTTTTATTGAATATAAAATAACATGCCATTTAGGATATCATGAAATAAAGTTTAACTTAACGTAGACTACCTAAGGTATTACATATTCAAGTGAAAATTTAAAATAATCATTATGCAGTTGAAAGTCATAAATGAATAATATCAAATAGGTTTACATTGAATTAATTAATCACTTTCACTAGAGAAATCTTCTTTGAGGCATTCGTTAAATAAACCCCGAATATCACTGGCTACTCAGGAACTATGGGCCCATCTCTTGCACTGCGTACATTGAATCCACTCCTGCCATGGTTTGCTTTTTTAAAAGTTCTTCAAACAGGAGAGGCACACAGCATCTTCATTATCTTCATCATCACTAATCATCTGTAATTGTTTCCTCTTTATCCCTTTGCCTTTGCTTCTATTTGTTTTTTTTGTTTATGTTGCTTCTAGAGACTGTTGGCCGAGTCATGTTTTTCGTTGCTACTCTTTCTTTTCTTTCTTTAGATTTTCGTTGCTCTTCTTGAAGAGCTTTCTTTACTGGCGTATCCATCAGTATTGCCGTTGATCTTTTTTTGTTCTCTATTAAGATTGTTAAGATTGTATTGTTATTTATGCCATTTTTTAATGCTTTCTAATGTAACAAAGTGTGTATAGAATTTATATTTAATTTAGAGTTTCACTTACTGAAAATTGTGTTAGTTCACTTAGGGATGTAATTGTGTGTGTTTTAGAATAAACTCCCTCTCCTGAAATGTTTAGACTGATTGGGTGTACTTTTTGCCCGTGTGTTTCAGATTCATCAACTGATCTGATTTTTCCCGCCAGAGTGTACTTAACTTTTCTCTTTTTGTTCCCATGGGAAAACGAAACAGATAAAACCACGTGATTACTCAATCAACGCACAACTTTTTTCGAAGTTTTTCTTTTTCTTTCGCACAAATTGTTTTCTAAATAAGCTCAAACCATTAAAATAATATTTAACCATGAACTATCACAATAATAATATACAAGACTTTACCAAATACAAAAATTCAAATACATAATTACAACAATACAATTATTAAAAATCAAAATATATTCCCTCAGAGACCAAGATTTTAATCGTGTCATGTTGCCAATTCCACAACCTGACAGTTTGCATAGCTTTTAATTAGAAATTTAATAACAGTTAAATGTGTAAATTGGCTATTTTCGAAGATTAAGATGCCTTCGCACGAAGTCTTCCCCTATTACGGTACTTGCTGAGAGGAATTACTAAAGGGGTAGTATCCTTTAATAATATAGGCTACACACAATATATAATAGCCTATATAAAAAATATATAAAAAAAATATAATATGTAACAATATAATACAATATAATATAATAGGCCTAATAAATATATAATATAGAAAAAAATATAATATATAGTGCTAAAATATTTTATTGTAAAAACAGCGGGGCAGAGTGGACCACTGGCCCAATGTTCCCAGTGTCGTTCGGTCCACTCTGCCCCATCGCCATTTTGGCATTTCCTTCAGTTGTAACTATCGACTACTTTAAGTATTCAATTCATACTATAGCTTAAAATGATCTTTAGATTGCCGCCTTTAATATGCATATTACGGTTGTGTTATTCAATGCATCGCTGAACGGCAATATGAAAGTAAAAGCAACACTAAACATTTACTCACTTGAACAAAAACAAAACAATCGATCACCTCACTGTCACTAATAAGCCGAACTCTCTGACGCTTTTGTGGTAGCAGCGCCACAATGGCACCAACCTTCTATCCGATTTTTGGCGCATTCTAGGGTCTACACGAATTACTAAAGTCAACGGTCCACTCTACCCCTAGGTCCACTTGGCCCCGGAATCCCCTACTATATAAAGGAAAGATAAGTTACGTATTCACTTTGAAATTATCCGTTATGATCAGTCCTGGGTTGATAGAGTTCTCACGGTTGGCACTGGGACGGGATCCGTCATTGACGGGGATGAACGGAGATACACTTGTGAGCACTGAAATCTGTCTTATTCTCTCGAAGATGCTCGTGAAGACGCACAGGAATCGGCCAGAAGATAGGGGAGAGTGTTGCCGACTTCTCCTCATGGGGTGAGCGCCAAGCAAGGTGAAGACGGACAGGTTTCTGCGACGACCGGTACCGCTCGTCCCGTGTACTCGGGTCGTCTTACCTGTGCCTCGCCTTCTCAAACGCTGCTCGCCGGGCTTCCGTCGTGGGTAACTCCGAGCAAGGTGAATGCGGATGGGGTTCTTGACGACTGGGACCGCTGGCCGCGTGAACCCGTGTTGCCTTCCACAAACCTCCACTTCCTCCGCTGCTTCTCAGATACTCCCTTGCTTTCTCTCGGGGGCCGCCATTATATTCCGTCGGGGGAGTGCCGAGACTTTCCGTCCCCACCGTCGCCTCTGGCACACCACTCTTTGCTGTGATACCGGCCCTTTTGTTCCCCCAGTTGAGAGCATTTCTGGAGCAGTTTACAACCGGGGGAAAGATGGAAAACAAGCTTTTAGTTCCCGAAACAATGGGTGATATGGCAAAATGGACATTGTGTAATTTCAGGTGAAACTTTCATGAGTCGTTTCCCAAAGTCGTTAAACCATTGTGTAAGATATCTTGGTACCGAGTGGGCGAGGGCATGCAGCCTTACAGACACCAGAAACGTCGAGACAGAAGTATGGAAAATTAGAAATGATCAGAAAAGGAAAAGAAAACGTGATTAGAAAAATTATCAAAAAAGAAAGATGGAAAGGGATATGAGCAGAGCTCGGGGCACGAATAGTGTTCGTGACAAGCTTTCGTTTAATGGTTTTTGATTGACATACAGATAGTTAAATGTGTTCAAATCTATTATCTTATCTACCATTGCTACCTTACTTTTACTGTTTGTACTAGACAGTTAACTATGATTGCTATATTTCAGATCATGGACAGGATCCATTTCCATTTATTCATCTATGAAATTTTCATTTGTTTATTACAGGGCTTACAACTGCGTGATCTGCAAAAAGCACATTCCGCCAAATAATACACAGAAAGGTAAAAGTTAAGTTATATTCATTAAATCAAGATTATTGCCACTAAAACTTATATTTATATATAAAAACAAATAGATGGATGTCTTTCTTTAAAAATATTCAAGAATTAAATTTCAAAAAGACCAAAATCATGTAAATAATGTGCTAAAAAACAAAATTATATGTCATCTTAAAAATGTTTATGATCACTTAAATGAGATTGAAGCATTGCAGCTTTAATATCTGCCAGAATGATGTAACCGAAATCTGATATTATAAATGAACATTCATGCAAAATGAAGTTTTCGGCTTAATAAGAAAGAAAAAAAAATAGCCTCTATCAGTCATCCAAGAGCAACAATTTTTGCTCAATCGGATTGAGATAAAAAAAACTCGGTTTGCCAATCCATCCATTTGGTTCCCTCTTCATTACGTCTTGGTCCAGAAGATTACGTCTACGTGAGCGGGCATTAGCATCATTAATGGTTATCTTAATCCCGCTGCAGCTGCAAATAGAAGAAGATATTGTTTAATATTGTCTCTTATGACGTTGTCCTTTCAAAGGTCTATGTGGGTATACTCATGTGTCTTGCCATATCACTAATCTCGACCTCTCAAAGGTCGAAATATCAATCAATTGTTTAATGGTTGAAATGGTTGACGTCTTTTATCTTGTTATCTCCAGACGAAATTCCATGTAGAATCGGAAAGAAGGTTAACTTGTTAGTCTTAACTAATCAGTGAAGAAATTTCGGAGTCCCCAAGGTAATAGTTTATTTTATCATTCTAAGCAGCCTTTTCTGAAGTGGGAAAATGAGACATGGAATGCTGTTGAAGTAAACTTATTAAGCCTTCTGGATGGGAATAGTAATTTATACATACATGAACTTTTTCTTTAGGAATAAATCAACAAATATCATAAGCGGCTCAACATAAAAAAACACCTTAGTCTTTTTACTGGGATCATCTGTCGAAAACGAGAAAACCGGCATATGAAAGGATGGAAGCTTTACAAAGATGAAGAAGCAATTTCATCATATTTGTTAGAAAAATTTCATCTTATTTATTAGAAAGTTATTTTCCTAACGATGAAGGAATCTTTGACAAGCAGAAGTTACAATGTAACTGAATTCTTGTTTTAGACTGCTGTAATGAAGGGTAATGTGGCTGAATTAAAAAGGTTATTTGATGGGGCAAATTTTGATTCTGCAGCGGACTCAGATAATATACGGGCAGAAGCCCTTTCCTTTCTATTATCAAAATTCGGTAATGAGTGGCTTTTCTGTGCTAAATAAGAGATTTCTTCCTAAATTCGAAAACAGCTGAAGTAGTTTTCTGAGAGATGGTGAAAGATATAAATCTTTTTTAATTCTTCCGATTATTGGAAATATTTAGCTTTCTCTTCATAAATATGTCGAATAGATTTTGAAACAGTAAACCTTTTATTTAATAAGCAGTTTGCTTTTGTGGAAATCGTAGCACTATTTGTACATACTTGTAAGATATTAAGGCTACACAACTCCGTACTTTTATAATTTCTTTAGGTGTAACATTTAATTACGCATTTAATTAGATAAAACTATTAATTATCTTCTTCTTCTTCTTCTTCTTCTTCTTCTTAGCCAACGCCCACCCTTGGCTGTTGAGCCATTTGGTGACGCGCTGACCAGTAAAGATGGGCCTCTTTAAAAAGATTATCGCAATAATTTTGGTTATGAACCAGAGCAGGGCATGTTTGCAGATGTTCAGCATTCATAATTTCATAGCCACACAGCAGACACTCTGGTGACGATAGGGCACGAATCCGATGGAGATGTGCAGCAAGATAATCATGTCCCGTTCTCATCCGGAAGGTTGCCACACTTACCGCCCGCGGAAGGTTGTGATCAAGGGGACCTTCGGTAACAAGGCTTTCCCATTGTTTACCCAAGGATATCCTCCTAAGTCTTTGACAATTCCATCTCTGTAGTGCAACTTTTATTTGAGATCTAGCAGAATGGAGGGTAATCGGAAGTGTAGGTTGAGGAAGGGTTGTCCCCTGTTTTGCCAATTTGTCAGCTATATCATTACCGCTAATATCAACATGGCTCGGGATCCATTGGAATTTAATTTTCCACCCTAGACCTAGAAGAAAGTTCAATTTTTTCCTACAGTCAATAGTTCTTGCACAATCTGTTTGGGAATTACTAGAAAGATTTCGGATGGCTGCCTGGGAATCAACCAGAAGAACCACCTTCGAGGGAGTACCACAGCTCTCAAGTTCAGCTATAGCAGCATATATAGCAGCTACCTCTCCATCATAGTTGCTAAGTGGGGCTCCCACAGCGAAGAAGCCCTGAAAATCATGGCAATAATAACCAGCACCTGTTTCACCGGTTCCTGGTATGGAGGAGCCATCCGTATAAATACGTAACCAATCGGGTCTAGGGTATTTCTCATTGATCGTATGAAGGGCTGCATTTCTTAATTCTGGTTCCAACGACACATGTTTGGACAAGGTATGGTTAATCAAGCTATAATCTGCTTCAGGTAAAGGTTGGAAGTAATCCCGGTAAGCACACAAGGGAGCTGGCTCTCCTGGAGTAATGCCATACTTAACGTAGAGTTCCTGATAACAGGAAATGGGTGTTTGTTGAGTCTTAAGGCGGTCAGGAGCTCTAAGATAACCTTCCCAGTATTTATTAATACGTCTAGTGCGTTCCCAAAAACACAATGCAGATCCTTCTCTGTGTATCTCCAATGGTACAATTTGTGACTGAGCCTCCATTGCAGCAATTGGGGTGGATTTTGCTGCCCCAGTTATCGTCCTTAAGGCAATATTTTGTACACGATTAAGTATATCAGTAGTACATTTGCTAGCTGTAATAGTAAGTTCACTTCCAAACTCAAGAATCGGTCTAATATACGTCTTATAAGTAATTCCAAGTACATCTTGATTTGCTCCCCAAGTTGTAGCTGTCAATCTTTTAAGGATTCTTGTTCTTTTTAAAGCTTTCTCAGCACAATACTGAATATGGGGTTTCCAAGACAGACGTCGATCTAATGAAACTCCTAGATAACGAGAAATATCGCTACTCACTAGGGCTGTATTATTGAAGATTAAATTTATCCGTGAAGGTTTGGTAGAGAGTGTGAACAATTGAAAGGTTGTTTTTGAAGTACTAACAGTCATGGCATTATAATCAGCCCACTCCTGAAGTTTTAGCAGAGCTTCATTCATACATTTCTCCAAAGCATTAAAATCACTACTAGTTGCCCATATAAGAAGATCGTCAGCAAAAAGCAGGGCCTGTACACCTGGAATGGTACGCATAGTTTCAATGATATCATTTATCATTAAATTAAAAAGCATACAAGAGATAACAGCTCCTTGTGCGAGGCCTTGTCTCTGAATACGAAAATTCGAAGTGCTATTTGCAAATTTAACGCGGATTTCTCTGTGGGAGAGAAAAGATTTAATCCAGTTAAAAAGATTACCGGAAATCCCGTATTGGCCCATCTTATGTAAAAGCATGGGTCGCCACACTGTGTCATAAGCGGCCTTGAAATCGACCATGACTGCCAGTGTCGATATCTTCCTATGAAAACCATCTTTTACATGTTGGGAAAAATTCATAACATGGTCCATAGTGCCTCTATGTTTCCTAAAGCCAGCCTGGGCATGGTCAAGGATACCTCTGGATTCAACAAAGAGGTTAAGGCGTCTAATTACCATCTTCTCTGCAACTTTGCAGCATGAACTAGTAAGGGAAATAGGTCTATAGCTATCAACGAGGTTTGCAGGTTTTGCCGTCTTAAGGATTGGAATAATTTCGGCCTTCCTCCACTGTTGGGGAACGTGTTTCCTCCATGTGAGATTAATCGTCGCGAGTAGAATTTTCTTCGCATGATTTCCAAGATTTCTTAGAAACTCTGGTAATATCCCATCCACTCCTGCTGCCTTTCTAGTTTTAGTCAACGAAAGAGCAGAATCTAATTCAGCCAAGCTGAAATCAAGGTTAAGGAGTTCATGATTCTGTTGATCGTGGCATAATGGATCTGGTCGTTTATTCAAGGTCCTAGCTATAGATCTACTACACCGCGTGCGGCTAATATTAGCATAGTATTTACATAGGACATCAGCCATATCCTTTGCGTTATTTATAATTCTATTACCATAGGTAAGAGGTTGTAGGATTCTCCGGGTGTTATCGTTATTTAACCGAGATACGTACCGATGAACCTTGGTTCCATCTTTCCTAAAATCGATATTAATAATGAAGTTTTTAAAAGCGGATCGCTTAGAACTTTTAATCTCATGGTGCAATTTTGCTTGGTATTTCCTCAACGATATCACATCGGTCATCGATCTAGTTTTTTCCACTTTACTTCTGGCCTTATCTCGATTCTTTTTAAGTTCATTTAAAGTAGGATTCCAAAAGGGTTTATATTGTTTTTCTTGGCCGCGAGGTATACATTCAAGGGCACATTTAAGGATAACACTATTTAAGGCTTTAACAGTTGTCTCCGGAGAGTCGGAAATAATATCCTGTGTAAGTAGGGCATCTGTAAGATTTCTGTATCTGGGCCAGTCTGCTTTCTTTAAATTCCACCTTGGAGCATTTGAATTTCTATAAATTGTTTTAGAGATCATTGTTTTGATATATAAGGCTTTATGTCCGCATCCTCCAGCGTCATCTAACAAGGTGACTAAAGTTTTGGTAAAGATATGAGGATGTGTAAGTACAAGGTCTGGTCTAGAAAGGTGACCTTTAGAGGAAAGAAAAGTAGGTAGTGTATACACTACCTCCAAAAGATTGTTATCAATCATTTCTTCAAGGCATCTTCCAGTAGCAGTTATATTTGAGTAACCCCATCTAGGGGATTGGCTATTAAAATCCCCTATAATGATACTATTGGGTTGAATAGTTCTTTCAATACAAGCATATGAGGGTATATTTCCTGGTGGATTATATAAGCCGATAACGCTAAAACGTTGGCGGTTTTTCCAGATGTCAACAATAACCGCTTCTAATTTATCAGCATCTTCCATTTCATGTAAAATCTGAGGTTTCACAGTATTTAAATTCTTAGTACCAAGAAAGATACCAGAGGCAACTTGTCTAGATCGTCTTAGAGTTGTAATTGTGTAACCATTTATTTGGTAGAAATCTGGATTTTCAGTTGCAGCTCCAGTTTCAGTAATAAAAAAAAGATCCACGTTGTAATAGACAACATTTCGTTTGAATTGTAAAAATTTAACATCATTTAGACCTCCGGCATTCCAGAAGATGATTCGGAGTTCTGTGTCAGAGCTCTGAAAAGAGCAGTTTTGTTGTGTAACATTATTCACCATCTCCTAGTCAGCACGTAATAAAAGGCGATAAAAACAGGTACAGATCGTTTAGATTACGCAGGGGGCACCGCGAGCAGGCGATCTGTTACACCCACCAATTAATTAACTATTAATTATGCCTATAAACATCAAATCAATTCATATGGGAAAAGAAATGTCCATTGACTCTATATATATATAATAATAATAATTATATTATTATACAACACAATATTAAGTAATTATAAGTATGTTAATAAACAAACAAAGCACTGATGGATCTTATATCATTAAACTGTGGGTAACGTCAAAAGGCTATAACCAACAATATTTAAAATACAGTATTAATAAATATTTTGTTTACCAACAAATAAACAAATAAAAAATTAATTATACCTTATCAGAAATTATAACAAAAGTCATCCAACTTTAGAAAACCCTCTCAAACAGAATGTGAGGAAATGTCAGGAACTTTACATTATAGCGTATATAATACTAAACAACTCATCAAGACTGCTGTCTTAAATAACTATGGATCTAAAAACATAATTTTATATTACATGAATCTTCATTTAATACTACGTTGATCTCATGGTTCAAATCAGGTATAAACTTCTTTTTAATTTTAATTTAATTAATTTAATTTAATTTTTTTACAATCATAGATTACATGTTTAAAATTTCGAATTCAATTTTCACTTATTACATCTTCTATCATCCTCCATCCTCCATATTTCTGTACCTATAAATATGCTTCTGCATCGTAATTCACAATAGATATTTCTGATAAAAATCATTACTTTCAGTTAATAAATATCTTTTATGTCATGATGAAACCATTCGAATTAATCTTCGTGTTTCTTTTCTTCGAGAAAACTGTAAATATCACTTACAATCTCTCTATTAGAATTTCTCTATTAAAAAGACTTAATATAATTATTTATATTTTGAGATATATTAAAGATCTATTTCCGATTAAGCTAAAATAATAATTTATAAGGCTTTTATTGTTTCTATCATAAATTACGGACTTAATAATTGGATTCATTTAAGTAAAATAGAAATTAATCGCAAAAACATTTCAATTATAAAAATATTAAATTTAATTTTTGAAGACTTCAAAACCAAAACTGAAGAAGAACAAATACAAATACTAAAGAAATACAAAATCCTATATCCGAAACAAAATTTATTTTTAACATAATAATAAACTTTTTAAAAAAAAATCACTACTTATATTTTAATACTTGGACAATTCTTAGGTCTCTGGGTGAGACTTTAGTTGCTCAATTAATCCAGTCAAAGATGTTATCTTTGTACTGTGTCATATGTTATTAATAACAATAGTTTACACAATACTAGAAGGAATTGTACTAACATTTTTAATTTTGAGACTCCAAAAAAATTATGGATTTAGATTCCAAAATAGAATTCTCAATAACATAACATTCGGAAAAGTACAGACTTTAATTTTGCGTTTCATTGCTCTAATAATACATTCTAATAAATTTTTATATTAAATGAAAATAATTAAACTTCTTAGATCGTATTCGAAATTATTAATTTGTTGAATATTAAAGTTCTATAAATTTATGTGACGATTCCTTTCTCTCTTTCTAAAAATTTAATTAATAAACATAATTAGCATTCTATTCATATAATGTTTTTGTAAATATCAAAGAAGATATAAGGAGAGGGGCCAAAACGATTCAGAATGTAAAAGATAACAATTGCAGTATAAATATACTGAAACAAAATCTGGCACCAGGTAAGTAGAAATTTATAGGTCTAGAAGATGAAAATAGAAGGAGAATATCTGATAAAAAAGAAAATAATAAAACAGGCCAAATAAGTTCTATTCAAAACTTATCACATCAACAAAAAATTAAGAAAAGAGCCATAGAGAAATTAAAAAGACAAAAAACGTACCAACCATTAGATACATCCGAAATTGAGCAAGCTATAAAACAGTGCAGAACAACAAAGCAGCAAGTGAAGACGAATTTATAATAGATATAGTGAAATAGGGTGGAGAGGAGATAAAAACAAGAATCCAAGACTTAACTAATGCATTGAAGAAGATAAAATAGATAGAATGGGACATTGCAAACTTCATCCTAATACACAAAAAAGAAAATAAAATGAATTTGGAAAAATATAAACCAATAAGCCTATTGTCATATGTTTTTAAATTATTCCCAAGAATTATTGGTAAACATTTTGAAAGTCGACTTGACACTGTATACACCCACCTAAGGAGACAGGATTCAGAATTTTTTTTTAGCACAGTTGACCATCTTCACACTCTAAGCTTATTCATCAAATTCATCAAATGAAAGGAGTCCAATCTAGCATTTGTAGATTTGAGGAAGGCCTTTGATTCTTTAGAAGTATAACAATAACCGAAGCATTGAGTAGCTATGATATAGAAGGAAAATACATAAATATGATAACTTACATAAATAAAAATGCTACAGCCAACATCCATCTCAATGAAAAAACTGAAAATGAACCATCAAACGAGGTGTCCGACAAGATGATATCATTTCACCATTGAGTTATTTACACTAACCCTAGAACATGCAATGGCAAATTAAATTTGGCACAGAATGGAATAAATATAAATGGAAAAAATATTAACAATTTAAGATTTTAGAGATGATATTGTAATCATAGCCAAAAATAGAAACGAGTTAAATATATATATCGAATATATATACTTGAGGAGAAAATTAACTGTAGATAAAAAGCTATTCAAGAAGTCAAAAGAAGAATAAAATTGGGATGGAGCTGTCTTGGAAAACTTAAAAGAATTCTGTGCAGTAAAATAACATCTCGAAAGAGAGGTAGACCTTTCTAACCAGTGCCTAATTCGTGTAATGACCTATAGAGAAGAATCAGGGCCTTTCTCAAAAGAAATCATAGATTAGTTAAAAAAAATTGAAAGAAAAATGAAGAAATCCTTATTACAAAAAAAATTAATAGATAAAAGAAGAAATATTGATATTAGATGAGACTAAATTCTTTGATATAGGAGAAAAAAATATTGAAGATGCAATGGCAATGGGCAGGACATGCTGCAGCAATAAAAAATAATAGATGGATCAAAATCATTACTGAGAACCTATGAAGGAAAAAAAAGCCAGACACCAGAAAGAAGATGATCTGATGAAACAACTGGAAACACTTCGCATCGAGTAGTCCAAGATAGGAAAAGACCTTTGGAGAGATATCGGGGAGGACCATAGCCAGAAATGGCTATGAAAAGGACTAAAGAAGAAGAAAAAATATCAATTCAATATAAAACATGTCCTAAATATAATAAAAACTTTTCAAAATGATATTTTAAAAAAATAATTTTTTAATTAAAAATAATTGCTATTTAAAAACAACATTTGTCAGGGCGTACGCCGTTAGCCATTTTGAGAGTTAATGTTGGAAAGTGTTGGCAACGATGGTTTAAAAATAATGTAAGTTGTAATAAACTAAAATATTATTAAATTAAATAAATTAAAATATTTAGTTTTTTAAGAGTGGGTTATAATAAATTGTTTTTTCCTACAACTAAAAGAAATTTGAGGTTAAAAAGAGAATATCAATGTAGTAACTCACCTACAAGATAAATTATGATATAATATGTTTTCAATACAGTGACCTATACATTTTTCGACATCCTCTGGATTTTTACAGTGGTGGTTTGGTAAATCTAAATTTATTATCTAACAAATAAAAATAAATTTTAACAGTAAAATTGCTCAGTGAAGTAAGTAATTTCAGTGGGAAATATATAAATATATTAAATTTTGATCAACTTAAAAGTACTTACACTACTCAATTAAATTATTATTATCACCAACCAATTAGCTGGAATTGTTCCATTCGCGTCCAATACAGCATCTACACATCAATGGATGATATGTATTCAGTTCTGACCGCTCCAATTATTGCCAATGATTGATAATGTTATTCTATTAATTACACCCTCTTTCGAAAATATTTTCTAAATAAACACATTTGATCGAATATATTAATCAACGACTTGCTCGATTTTTGCGGAATCGTAAAAGCAATATCATGCTCAATTCAAATCCTTTAGGATTCATCGAATATCCATGTTCGTTCAGTGAACAAGGAGGTGCCATTTTTTTTTCCTGTTACTGGATATATTTTCTTTATACTGTTTTTATTCATGCTTACTTCAGTCCAAATCTGAGAATTCTAACATTGGGACCATATACTCTCATTCAAAGGACTGAAAAATTGCGGAGAGAATTTTCTGCCAAACATATGTCAAGACATGAACTCCAACTTAACTTCTTTCAGCAATTCTTTCTCAATCTTGTTTTATCAGTTTTGAAATTCTTGTCAATATCATCTTCAGACACTTTTTTACATCTTAAAATTGTGAGGAAATGAACTTGTTAAGACTAAGATGACTGAATTGAATACTTTGCTTCTAAGATGGCTGAAGTATGCCAACAACTTGCTGCCAAATCAAGAGTCTAAAGAATACATTGCAAGCATTACAAGAATTGGATTGCAAACAAAGCGCAACAGACATTTAGTTTGATAACAGCCATAAAATTTGCTTAAGACGAACATTACATGTCGAAGAGTAGACATTGATATAAGATTCCAAAATAATATTAAAGACTTAAAGTAAAAACATGGAAGTAGAATTTATATACGGAGAGAGAGAGAGAATTTATAGATGGAGAATGCTTATAAAGTGGCTTGTATTATAACCATTATCTAAAGCAAAGCATTATATCATTGTATGTAATCTGGGATTAAAATGTAACTAATCAGAAATTAAGCAGACTGGGTTTATATTCGATTTAGGTTTGACAATAAAAGATATCATCAAATCCTAATAAATTTAAGTAAAAGAAATTTTAACATGCCCTTAACAATCACAAGATGTTATGTTGAGATGACATTTAAAGCATGAATTTGATTCTCTGGTGAGCATTATAGTATTGCATATATACAGTAACTTATATCGTTGCTATGATGACTGAAAAATAAAAACTATATTGATGAAATTTTAAATTGCGAAGTATTTAAACAAAGATGACGAGAAAATGGAACTGTGAAATGTGATGATGATTCTTCTTACTGCATTAAAAACTTTGTAAGTTTTCATATCGTGTACTGAAGAAAACATTTCCTCAATTCAAGAATATTCGAAAGTGCATTTTGTTTTTGATTATAGTTATTTTTGAACTTCGACTTTTCTGATAGTTATTATTCTTAAGGTACCTCAGCCATATAACGCCATGTATACCTTTAACGCCACCTATCTAATTCTTCATAAATATAAGAGATGGCGGTACTGCACTAAAGTAGTTTGCATTGACATTCCATCTAGTATTGAAGTGAGTTACTAGCAGACAGCCAACATTTTCGAGTGAAATTATATTTCCACCTTTTCGTGTCGAGGACTGGTTCTGAAAGGCTGCTACCATATCAACGTAAGATAAAATATAGATTTTTTAATGTTCAGCAAAGATTAACTATATAAAACTATATATTTTCTTGATTCTTGAAGATTCTTCTATGTAGATAAGTTAACTGTTATTTTTAAAATTCGGAAATTGTAGACAAAGAAGTGTATCATGTAATCCATGTGCTCAGTAGCACTTTAACGCCATGGTGGTGTTAATGGTTTACATATACGATTTTTGGTTACGTACGACATTTATAAGTTACTAATATCTTTCATGAAAATATAGATTTTTATCTTATTTATTATTTTGCTTTTATAATCGGAAAATGCCGAAATTAATTAATTTTTACATTTCCTCTTTTGTTTTAGCTACAGATTAGAAAGACTGCGTTAATTTCAAGTGATTTTTTATTCTTTTTTACAGAAAGTCAAATTTAATTGCTTTTTACTGTAATTTTGTATAAGTAATGTTTACAATGACGAAATAATTCTTAGTTTTAAATAAGTTAAGTTACTAGAAAGTAGGTGGCATTAATTGGACCAGGTGTTCCTAATAACGCCAGTTTGCAAAGTTTTATTTGAGTTCTCATACTTCTCCAGTAAAACTTATCACATGTTTCATTATGGTATGCTTCAAACACAAGATTAAACTTTCTTGGTCATAATTTTCGTGTTTCGATACACCTTATTTCCAGACTTACAGTAATGTAAGTGTTAAGGTGGCGTTATTTGTGCAGGGTACCTTATTAAAAAAGTGCTTCCTAAAAAACATGCTGCACCTAATAGTAATTCAGAAATGCAGTAGTTTAAAAAGAAATAAGCTTTCGGAATTAATTTGAAAGTTTTAAGCAATTGGTATCTAACTAATGTTTTCTATGTAGGAAGAAATATTGGATATAGCAAATATTGATACAGTTTCAAATATTAATAATATTAATCTTACCTTTGTTACATATATTGAAACATCGGCAGCAAATCGGAAAAAAAGTGCTATTCCCTCTTGGATTTTTTGATACCTGGGGTTCTCATAAGATGCAATAAAAAATACCTACGTAATTAATAAAAAACAGCTTTAAAATACTACAATTAAGATTAGCATTTAATCAGCTATCACGACATCAGTAACAGTTTTTGAAAGATTGCACGATAAGAAAAGACAATTATTATTACTGCATACAAATAAAACAAAACTAAATAAGATAATTTTATCGTAAAAATCGCAGAACAAATAAATAATAATTATTTTCTATCTAAAACTCAGCAATAGAAGGTTGTTATTCAATGAATTCTTGAAAAGCTGTACAAATCTCCATTACATGATGTTATTATAATGTCTATTAAAATAACCGAATTTTTACTTGTTACACTAATGTTTTTTAAGATTGCAAATATGACTTTTCACTAAGGAATCTCTACTGTGTTGAAATGAAATAATTGCTGTTTATCGTTTCACGGTTCTAACAAGATGAATATAAAATGACTAACAGAGAATAAACATCACGTGGAAGCACAATTAAGACACCTGCGGACAGGTAGAAGGGAATAAGAGCGCTGGGCCCAAAACTCTTTCCAAATTAGATCAAAGGTGAATTAAATAAAGAAGAAAAAAAGACAAACTACTTTAGGTTCAAAGGAAATAAAGAAATGTATTGGATGAATAAAGGTTAAAGATCAAACAGTGAAGGGAATCACGTCTCTTAGATTAGTGATAAACCTTTCCCTTTCTTTTCAAAATAATCACGTTTACCTTTCAAGGTAATGCCAACACAGTTATGGTAGGGGAAATGTTTTAAACTAGACTAAATATCTAAAAACTACTACGACAAAGGTAAACTGGAGCTTCGCCTCTCGTCCGAGCCACTCCAGAGAGTAGGCATCAGTACATGATGAGTGAAGAGAAAAAAAAAACTCCACAACCATGTGAATGACAAAACAAGCTACTCTGAAGGAAAAACAAGGGAATGGGAGGAAAAAAGAAAAAAGAGAAAAAAAAATTAACAGGCGACAATGTTAACTACGGAAAAAGGGTGGGAGACGGACTGGCTAGGTCGAGAGGTTCTGCCTGCGTCGGCCAGCTAGTACAAATAAATATATGTGTAAAAGCATGGTCATAACAAAAATAGCAAGTTTTCAACAATATCAATAATAAAGTGAAAGATTAAAACTTATTTTTAAAAAAAACTAATCAGATCTGATTCGGGTTGTTATGTCGTAAATAGCTTCTCAATCAAAATTCTCTACTCTTTACTTTTTATTTATTTATTTAGTTCTTTTATCTTTTTCCTTCTCACTCGAGCAAGATGAAAGTTTGACTCAGCTTAGAGTCGAAACAGTAGCTGTCTATTAGCCATTTAGGAAGCTGCTGTCCTAGTTCGTTTCACTACAGGATGATTTAGATAGGTTCTTCTGAGGAGCTCCAACGCGAAATAACACATAAATAGAGTTACTTACAGTCTCTTGACTGTCTCGACGATCCTCAAGAACAACACCTTCCATCTTGATGATCTGTTTCAATTTCAATTCGTTACGAAAGAACTTTGTCTACTAAAAAAAAATAATCTTCAATAACCTACGAAGGATAACTTCCTACACAGAAGACAAAAGATTATGGAAAAGAAAGATTAATAATTTAAAGAAGAATTTGGAAATGAATGGTTACCCGAAAGGCTTCATTAAGTCAAGTTTTGATAAATTCTTTCGAAATGAAAAAATAAGAAAAGTGAAAAAAATAGACAGAAATAAAATTATGAATTACAAATTCATTCGACTTCCCATTTGCTCCGTAATTGACAGTTACATCAAAAAAGTGTTGGAAGAAAACAAAATTAAAACAATATTTTACAAAGGTAATTTTTTATTAAAAAAAACAAAACAAGACAAGGTCAACATACCACACAAAATGGGTGTGATTTACACCCTGGGATGTTGAGACTGTGGAGGCTTACGCATAGGAAGTTTCGGCAGATCTTTTAAGGAACGTCTAAGGGAGCATATAAGAGCTTACAGAACTATCGGACTGGGCAGATCATACTATAAAGTTGGCCCATAACTCAGACCCAATTATTAATATAATTTATGTATCTCAAGATGAATCCGAAAGATTCATTTTGGAATCTGGTTTTATTAATTTGGCAAACTGTTTTAACAAATTAAATCATACTTCATATCTTATACTCCTAAAATTAGATTAAAAAACTCCATCTTTTTGGATATATTTCATTTATTATCGGTGATATTTCGCGGAATTAATATCTTTCCACTTTTTCAAACCTTTTTTAAAATAACAAAGAGTAACTTCCATTACATTTCTTAATACTGATACTGGTATGTATAATACAGATATATTATTGTTATAATAATGAAAGAATTTTTAACAAAACCAATTATTAACTGGGCCGAGCAATGCATAACAGAAAACCATAACCCAGACCCAAAAGTTACAATCCTTTTCAAAATTAAAGATAAACATAGTAGATACGTGATAGAAGCATGTGTGATCAAGACTTTTCAATGCATAAATAAAGACAAAGGATATATGGTAAATCCAAACACCCTATCATATTTCCAGGACTTAGTAAAACATCAAAGGGAAAAATTTCAATAAAGAAAGTGAACTAATAATTATGGTACATTGTTATTAATAATTGGTTTTGTTAAAACTATTTTCGTACATTGTCATTAATAATTGGTTTTGTTAAAAATTCTTTCATTATTATAACAATAATATATCTGTATTATACATACTAGTATCAGTATTAAGAAATGTAATGGAAATTACTCTTTGTTGTTTTAAAAAAGGTTTCAAAAAGCGGAAAGATACTAATTCCGCGAAATATCACCGTTAATAAATGAAATATATCCAAAATATAGAGTTTTTTAAAATTAAATCATTAAAAATGAATGCTATATCATTCAATGTTTTTGAAAAAATTGTCAAATTTTTTTTCTCTACTCTTACTGTGATTTTCCTGAAGAAAACTTCCGCTCAGGAGGTTGAAATATCGAGTAAAGAAGTTTAGAATGAAGGAGTTATTGTGAGTTTTTTTGTTAAATATATTTAAGAAGAAGATTAGTTTTTCATAATAAGAATAAGTTTAATTTGTAGAGTTAAGGAGCATACTTCACTTCGTTCCACCAGAACATCATTCATTTCGTGCTGAATATGAAAGTGGTAAATTGTTTGCTGAATATCTTGATAACCTTTTGTTTGTTTGTTAATAATGGTTCGTGCACTTGCTTCTAAGACGTCAATATGCTATGATTTAGAATATTGGCAAGAGTGGGACAATAAAGAGAAAACATGTGTTTCGGAATTCATGTTTGGAGTTTTCAACTTTCGAAAAGGAAATGATGATAAATTATCTCAATTTATAATTAGTTTTATAAGAATTAAAGTTGTTTTATGACTAGATTCTCGTCTTTGCATTTCTTCGTTCATTTTAGTAAGAAATGAACGTAGCGACTTAAGACAACCTAATTGAGGTTAAGGGTAACAATAAGTTTGAGAATTTATTGTGAAATAAAGATATGTTGCTGAAAATAGATATAAAAAAATAAGTATTTTTTGGCAAAATAATTATTTAACTGTTATTTATGCATGTTATGTGTTAAAGCAAAGTAGGAATTTTCAGATCTAGGATATTCGCTTTAGTTGAGGCCATACAGTATGTATAAGCAAAAAACTTAAGAAATTCAAATGTTAAATATTAAAAAGAAGATTTATTTTTATATAAAGTTTCTTTTTTAACACAAGACGATTAGCATTTTTAAACACTATATTTTCAATCTTTATCTAAATTTCAAATCAAGTATAGACTTCCTTTGAAATAGTTTTGAATTTACAAATTGGAGACTAAAGAATAGACATGGTTTGTTTATTTAGTTGGCATTCAAGATAAGTTGTCAAATAATAAATATCCTCTACATTGAAGTTACACTACGGACTGGAGAAGCTGGGGTTTTTTCCTGGTAGTATTTCCTCCACTTTGTCCTACGGCTCACCCAGCCCTCTGTAAAGTAGGGACCGGATTAAAGGCAGGAGGGCATCGTACTGACTGTCCGAATTCAACTTCATTTCGATGGTCGAGAATCTTTAAGGATTTTATCTCCAGCGTATTGCGCTCCTTTATTTATTAACAATTGAATTTTATTCTTCTTCTTTTTCTTTTCCATTGACGCTAATGAGCGTATTGGGCGACTAGGGCTTTCCATCGAGAACAATCCAAGGAAAGGTCTTTGGCCTCATCCCAAGTGATGTTAAGGGCTTTGAGGGTCATTGATAAACGTTCGGCGCCAGGTTAACCGTGGTCGTCCACGGCCCCGTTGACCATTGAGTGGAGCCCACTGGAATGCCTGTTTCGGGATGCAAGCATTGTCCGTATGAAACAATGTTTCATACGTCTGGCTAGCCAGACGTAGGTGACGGTGTGCGATGATAGCACTAAGGCTGGGAAGCTGGCTTCGTTGTAACACCTCTTCATTCGTAATCTGTTCAAAGTAGCGAATACGTAAGATGCGGTCGCAGGCAACGCTGGTGGAAAGTGTTCACTTTCCGTGTGATACTGACTGATGCTTTCCAGGTCTCAGCAGCGTATATTGCCATTGGAATAATAACCGAGGCGTATAGACGGAGCTTGATGTTAAGGGAAAATAGATGTAGATAACCAAATATGACACATTTGTTGAAAGACTGCTGCAGCTTTCCCAAGACGACTTTTCTCGTAAGATTCTGCATCCCCATCTGGGCCATTTAAGCTACCCAAATATGCGAACTTGGCAACTTTTTCCAATTATTGTCCATCAATTCTGATCTTCAGCATATCGGCTAAAGTTCCCACAATCATGATCTTGGATTTCTTATTACTAATGCGTAAACCGACTTTCGATGCTTCTCGATGCAATCTTAATGTCTGCTCCTGCAGGTGATGACCATTGTCTTCAAGTAAGGCAACATCATCCGCAAAGTCAAGATCAGTAATTCGATATTGTTCATCCCATGCAATGCCCACATCAGCCACTGTCATTGTCTTCCTCATAACAAAATCTAAGGTCATCAGGAACAGAAAAGGTGACAAGACACATCCCTGTCTGACGACGGTCTCGATGGCGAAAAAATTCAGTGTGACCTGCATCTTAATTGAATTTTAGAAAGTGAATTTTCCTTATCCAAAATTAAATCTTCCTAGTGTATATCAATTATCAGTTTATATAATCAGTTACATCAGTTGAAAATATATCTTTAAGTCAGTGAGGGAAAAAGAAAGCAACAATTATAATTAAAATTATTATTTGTCTTGTTCAATTCAAAAGAAAAGAATTTGAAAATCATCTATTTCTGTTTCAAAGTAATCGTTTTAATTTAACTTTGTTCTTCTTCTTCTTTGGTGCTACAGCCCAGTGTGGGTCTTGACTTTCTGTAGAAGCCGCTTGCATCTATCTCGATTTTGAACCATCATTTTCCAGTTTTTATATCCCAGGCTTCTTCTTCAACCCTATCCACCCATCTCAATTTGGGACGTCCACGATTCCTTGTTTATCCGGGGTTTCGGAGAAGTGTTTTCTTTGCGGATTCGTTATCGTCCATTCGCGCAACATGTCCTGCCCATCTCAGCCTACGAATCTTCACAAACTCCGTTACTGTCAAATCACTAAAAATCACATATAGTTCCTTATTATAACGCTTCCTCCAATGGCCGTTTTCATAGATCGAGCTCAGTATTCTTCTTAGTATCTTTCTTTCAAAAGCTTCCAATAAGCTTTTATCTTTTTTTGGTAAGGCTCACGTCTCAGAAGCGTAGGTTAATACAGTTTTAACAAGTGTCTTATAAATGGTCAACTTGTATGTCTTGATAGTAAGTGTGACTTAAAGTAGTTTAACAGTCCAAAGTAAGCTCTATTTGATGCTGCAAGACATGTCTTCAGATTGATTGTTATTATAATTTACAGTGGATCCAAGTAAAGTAAATATATCAGCTCTGGAAAAGGTATAATTTTCTGTACTAATAGTAGAGGGCCGGTTTTAATTATGGGCTTTTCCAGCAGACAAATATTTTTTTTTTGCTTCAGTTATTACTAGGCTCATTTTCCTTCCAGCATAGAAAGATTTTTCATTGCATTGAATGATCTGCTGGCAATGAATACATCATCTGCATAAGTCCATATCTGAGCTGATTTATTTTATATAGTCCCTCTAACATTTAAGCCGTGCGAACACCATACAATTTTGCTGCAATTTAGTTGCGCGATTTTGACGTCACGAGTTGATATACACTGTTGTCAAGCGCGAACACCTTGCAACTCGATATGCAACTCGAAAATGCAACCGACCCATGACAACGCAGATTTTAAATACGTCACATGTGACGTCAAGCAAAATTCGGTTATGTCGTTTCAAACATAATATAAGAGTGACTGAATTGCAACATATGATAAATATTGTTTTCAAAATTATTAGCCGCTATGGAATTGAATTTCATGTTATTATTTCGAATGAAAAGTAACGAATGACCAACAGCCAATAAGAAACAATGCTTCCCTGGAAACAATGACGTCATACCTTTTGCATTACCGCGTAAGCAGCCTTGCGGTTCCCAAACCCGATGTGAAAAATCCGAAAAAATCGAGGTTTTGCAACCTCTCTGACGAATTCTGCCGCATACAATTACTGCATTTCAGTATAAACTTTATTTCTGCATGAAAGAAACTCGCAATACTCTGATATTAATTGAGTATGAGCCTGTCTTCAAAACGAATCGACAGAAAACATTTTCGACGCCATTTTTTTCATGGGCGTGGTTTCACAACTGACGTGCTCCAATGCTGCCCTGTGATTGGGGAATTCGATGCAATTTTTCGAGTTGCAGGTGTCCATGCAACTCGAGTCGGATGACAAAAGTTGCAAATAAGTTACAAATGAACGTGCTCTACAACTCGTGACGTCAAAATCGCGCAACTAAATTGCAGCAAAATTGAATGGTGTTCGCACGGCTTAAGACCAGCCTATCGATCTACTGCTCCAAGGCTATATTAAATAGCAAACAGCGCATCTCCTTGACGCAGGCCATTCCCTACCGAGAAACATTTTGAGAGGTATCTTCCAACTCTCACACAGCTTTTAACTTCGGCCATCATGACTTTCACCACCCTAATAAGCTTTTCAGGGATGCCAAAGTTCCTCGTCGCACCATACAACTGCACTGGCTATCATTACAGTCATAAATATATATACACAGTCATAAATTGACCTCCGGTCGCAGTGCTTGGCTTCTCTGCCACCCACATTCATTACATAACATAACATAACATAACATAACATAACATAACATACACAGTCTTAAAATCAGTAAACAGACGATGTGTAGGTGATGAGTTCCTATTTCAAACTTATTAGTCTTTTTTAAGATTTATTTTAATACAAATATCTGATTAGTTGTAGATTTTCTTGACCGAAATCCACTCTGATATGAGCCAAGAAAACCGTCGGTTGGGGCAAGGCAATAAACCTCAAGTTGTCCGTTGGTAATGAATTTTTGTGTCGTAACTACCGGTACCCAGTCGATTCCAATTACAGAGCGCTGATGGACAGTGTCAGCCATCAGCATTTGTAAAGCTGACTTGTACTAGTAGGATATACCGTTTCGTTAATGGTGAGAGCGCAGATACGCACCTAGCCTCCGGGGCAGTGAATAGAAAAGGACGAGTCGTTGTACAATTGTATCATAAACGGTTCCCCAACAGATGTGTGCCCAATCATCAATGTTTGCGCGTTTTCACTAGAGATTGTGTGAAACTGGATCATTGGACGGAAACGGGCATGATTGACGTGTAAGTGTGCACTTTAACTGTTATCTTTTATTTCTGAATATTAATTACTGTAGCTTCTAGAACACTCGGGTGGCGTCTGCGGGCATACGTTCCAGTATGGATACGGTTTGTTTTGGTATTCCTGACCAACCTTTAACGTCTATACAGGGAATTTTGAATCACCCTGTCTATTAATTAAATAACTTTCTTTGTTTTCATGTAAAAAAAAAGGATGAAAATAAAAAATATTTATAATGTTCTTCTAAATATTTTTGTTTTTGTCAATATTCTACAAATTTTCTGTTGAAATTAAGTTTCACAACATATAATTTTCATAACTTTTATTAAATAAATAATTACGACAATAAATCTATTTCTTAAGGCTATGAATCTAGTAAGGTGTATTTACCCGTTGGTAGAGGTTTACTGAAATCCATTCAGGTCCAGGTGGTGGAGGAGAAAACTTCAAATGTGTAGTCGGGCCAACTGATGGAATGACATCAGCTATATTTTATTTCAAAAAAGTTAAAGTAATAAAAATTAACTTTCTTATATCATCTCCGTTTTCACTTAAAATATTAAGAAATAATAATCTGAAAGTAATTACTTCATTCAAAATTTCTTTTTCTCAATACTGTAGAAAAGAAATTAGTAAAAGTTAATTGCTATTGCGTCAATTAAGTGCCATTACTAAATGTTATTGTGCAGAAATATCAAAATAAATTACATTATAATTACCCTAAACTGTTTTCATTCGTTCCAAAGATGACTAATAAGAATCATTAATTTTAATTTTTAGAAATGCATTTTGAATTTTCATAGTTGTAGTTATTTTCATAGTCTTTAGTTTCTTAAATTCATGGGGTTTAAATGGAAAAATGTAATAAAAATCTAAATTTTTTAAATCTATGATATGACTAAGATTTTAGCAACAGTTTCTTCAAAAATTATTATTAATTTATATCTGGAAATAAGCAATCATTACTTTTAAAAATATACATTTTTATAATCCAGTTACTCGATTTGAGTAACTTATTTTGTATACTACCTAACTGAATAACTTGCGAAAAAGAGAATTAGATAATACGAAATAAATTTCGAGAACCAATTGATACATTTTCGATTCTTTTGTTTTTACAATTACCATTCTTTTTTCTTTACTTATTTATTGATATGTTAGTTAGTTAGTTAGTTAGATAGTTAGTAATTTACTTAAGCAAGGTAGACACAAGGGAAAGTAAAAAGATTTCGCACCCGTGCTGCCATTGGCGCGAAACTGGGATGGCCGTTTCTTTCTCTTTAGAACTCGTCAGTCAGCCAAATTCCACCGATAAGAGGTCCAGAAGATGCTGAAAGTTAAGTATTTCGATCTCGCTCCGGAAAGCGGTACTTCCCCCCAAAAAAATCTAACCAAAATTGCACAATAATACAAAAAATGTCAATTCCATGTTTTGCATTCCGCCAGGCACAAAAGGAATTTACTGAAAGCATTGAAACTATGAAGTTTCAATTTTTAGGAACATTTAGGGAAGTCCCGCTTTTGGGAGCGAGACCGGGCTCCGTAACCTTTCGCACCTTCTGTGCCTAACATCGGTGGAGTTTTGTTGGCTGACGAGTCCTAAAGAGGACGAAACTGCCGTCCCAGTCTCTCGGCGGTGCAATCGGGGTGCGAAATCCTTTTACTTTTTCTTGTGTCTCCTTACTTATCATTTTTGAATTATTAGGAACGTTGAATTCCTTATAATTTACGTATTTATTCATTCGCTTCATTTACAATATTAACTTGGAATTATTGAACTGGATAAAGTATTTTTTACGGAATCAAGTAGATTTCAATTACTTTTGTAAAAGTTGAGGTAAAATTGATAAATAAACGAAATGAATTTCTATATTCAAACTTTGGCTTGTATAAACGATACTGCGACAAAAATACGAACAAATGCATCCATTATAAAGTAAAAAAGTAAAGAAATTGAACGTGCTCTAAGAATCAGTGAATAGAGTGAATAAAGAAAATTAATTCCGCACTTGCAAAAAAAGAAAATTGCCCATACGAAATTTCTTCCAGTAATCGAATCAGAAAGGCATTTTTCTTTTTATGCAAGTACTAAATTTCCTTTTGTTTATGCACTTTATTCAATTGTATCATTATATTTCATTAATTTTTCAGTATTTGAATATTTTAGGCATTTCAACAATTGTAATTACAGACATAAGAATGAAGTAAGTTTCAATTCCACTTTCAAATTATGTCCTCTTTGAATCATCTCTCTTTTCAGGATATAAATGCACATCTTGCGCATTTTTATTCAGAGTTGCTCAGCCGCAAAATAGCGAAAATAAGCTTTCATATTCAACCATATCAAGAATATTTGTGCTGAATTGATATGTGAGATTGAGTTTTTCTTCCAATGATATAGCCAGGTATATGCTTGAATATTCGTTGACTTTGCGAATTTTTTTTGTTAACAGCCTTTTTTTAAGTCATCTTTCGCTATAATTCACTGTGTAAACATGTAAATAGAATAAGCAAAGTTATGTACTCGTCACTAGTGTCTTGGGTCCCAAGTGGTGGAAATGGCTGTGTGTGTGTGTGTCATGTGTCCCATCGCTTGGGGAGAGATGACACACCTAAAAAGGAGGTGTTTTTTCCCCTTTTTTCTTCTTCTTCTTTTATTTTTATCAAGTCACCAGATACTTACTGGACGATCCTGTTTTGCTGCAAAATTGTAATAATATGACGATTTTATATTCATCACAATGTAATTAACCGTGTCTCTTGACATTGAATTACTCTGCTACCGAGTCACTATACTCACTATCTTTAGCCATTTCACAGCCTTTTTCAAGTCACTGAAATTTTATTTTAACAAATATGCAAATAACCAGATAAAGATAAAGGATAGAACATCAATTTCCCATATAAGCTACGGTGCATTATTGAATGAAGCTGCATTCAATCTGCAACAGTTAAAAATGGAGTTTCTGGACTCCGTGCAACAGGTATATCCATTGAGTCCGTCAGAGATTCCTGATTATGCTTTTGCCTTGTCAGATTCGCTATTGTCAGAAACC
This sequence comes from Thereuonema tuberculata, assembly GCA_023159025.1. NCBI lineage: Eukaryota > Metazoa > Arthropoda > Chilopoda > Scutigeromorpha > Scutigeridae > Thereuonema > Thereuonema tuberculata. Next base: position 187,382 of record JAFIDM010107131.1, on the reverse strand, counting down.
AAAACAAGATGTAAACGAGATCACAGTGTCTCCAATATCACCTCAAGATATTTTTGGGGATTCACAGCCACTAAGCGATCCAGTTTGCAATAACAGAGCTTGTTTTACTCCTAAACGACAACCTGTCCACGTCCTTCCATTGAACAAGGACATTGTAGTTGCTTGACCCTCTAATTGGAAATTCTTAAGATGTGGTTAGTTCTACAGTTACTAAACTTTTGCACCACGTTTCGCCTATTCCTAACTTGTCCAAAAATAAGAGGAAGAGAGTGAAGCAAACATATAGGCCAATGCTATTTTTATCTATCAAGTAAAGAGTATAGTGTTTTAATAATCGAAATTGAAGTTTATTTTCATTATATTGTATTACAACTATGTTTTCAAACAGAAATTAGAAATTTTAATAATGTTGCATAGTATTTGGTTATTAATACAGAAGAGGTACGAAGAGGAGTCCAATTATACATTGTTTAACCAAGACTGATTTGTATGAGCATTCTGATTCTTAATATGCATAAAATATTACTAAAATATTGTTTGGAAAATAACCATTTTTGTAATATTCAATTTTGTTAGAAAGATTGCAATCCACGAATGTTATAAATAATCTTTTCCTTTGTTTATTTCTCTAATTAGCTTTTACTCTTCTGATTAGAAACTGATCAATTTCAATTTAGAAATTTTCTGAGGAGAATCTTTCTTAGATTATTTTTAGTGAAAATATATTTTACCTTTCCTTAATTTTTATAATTTCTAAGATCTCGTTGTTGCTGGTAATGTTGTTTTCAAATTCACTTCTTAAGATTACAGTCTCTCCTGTGATTATGTGGATTATTATTATTTAGCTTTATCTCAAACTTTAAGAAAACGAATACGTTTCTGCTTGGTTTTTCATTAGAAGATTTTTTGCAAGTTTATTTTACGCCCAACATTACAAGATCATATTCTTCCTGCTTATCTGGGGGCACGGCAGTGCCCCCGCCAAGACGAGCCGAAGGCAGGAAGGGCACTATGTACCTTTTCTGAAAGGGTTTCGTCGTATTTTCGAACCCTCATAGCTTCGGCCTGAATAATACTAGAGACCTCAAATTTCCAGGATAAGATGCAGTTAGCAGACTAATGAAATACACTAAGTTTCATTTATTTAGCTTTTATACTTTGGATTTTATTAATACCTAAAATACGTCGATTCCGTCACTGATTGACTGACTGACTGACTGACTGATTCATGATCATCAAAACCTCTACGATACTTCCTGAAGTCCTAGAAAGATGAAATTTGGTATGCAGGCTAGGATTAGCACAGAAACAACAAAACAATTAAGAAATCCGTAACTTTCACCCTACAACCCCTCATAAAGGCGGGGTCTGGTTATGTATTATCGAACCCTCATAGCTTCGGCCTGGATAATACTAGAGAGCTAAAATTTTCAGGATAAGATGCAGTTACCATACTAATGAAATACGCTAAGTTTCATTTATCTAGCTTTTATACTTTGGATTTTATTAAGATCTCAAATACGTCGTACCCTCAATGCTTCGGCCTAAATAATACTAGAGAGCTCAAATTTTCAGGATAAGATGCAGTTAGCAGACTAATGAAATACGCTACGTTTCATTTATCTAGCTCTTATACTTTGGATTTTATTAGGATCTGAAATACGTCAATTTCGTCCATGATTCACTGACTGACTCCCTGACTCATGATCATCAAAACCTCTAGGGTACTTCCTGAAGTCCTAGAAAGCTGAAATTTGATATGCAGGCTAGGTTTAACACACAAACAACAAACAAATTAAGAAATCTGTAACTTTCACCCTCCAACCCCTCATAAAGGGGGTTCCGGTTCTTTATTATATAACAATTTCTGATAGGTATATCCCACCCAAAACATTACATGTAAAATAAGTTGCGAAGACTCCCATGTTCATAACACTTTCACTGTTAAAAATTTATCAGATCTCACCTTGCAAAAAGAAATGAAATCCCATCCAAAACATTTCATGTAAAATAAGTTGCCAAGACTCACATGCTCATAACGCTTTCAGTGTTAAAAAGATATGAGATCTCATGTACAGCCAAGCCCCTAACTCTACAAGGCCTAACTCTACAAGCCCTAACTCTAAAAACCCTATATCTTGGTCAAAAATTATGGCTTGGCCGTTTCATGGAACTATTTCATCCCACCCAAAACATTTCATGTAAAATACGTTGCCGAGATGCTCATAACGCTTTCACTGTTAAAAAGTTATCAGATCTGATGTAGAGCCAAGCCCTTAACTCTACAAGGCCTAACTCTACAAGCCC